>KN892895.1:5303-19997 GCA_000934455.1 Apostichopus parvimensis | reverse complement strand
GGGGGTTAGCTGCGCTTAACAACTATGTATAATGAAGGAATCTGCCGAGAATAACCTTAATTCTACAGGTGGGCCAAATGTCGAGTTATTCAGAAGTTTCCCAATTGAAGTATTTTCCCCTCCATGTTTTTGAAACAGATGTTGACTTAGAAGGCGGAACTGATGATTCAGGTAACCAACAGAAAACCCGAAAGAGAGAACACCGGCTTGTTGTTGCCATACCGTACACAGTGACACCAAGGATGGCAAGCACCCGCGAACTTGTAATAAAGATGAAACTGGATAATGAACCTACGTGGTCCATTCTACCAACGTTGGCTCAAGAAAGCGTCTTTCCTGAACATAAGGTACGTACTTATCGACTAAGTGATTTCCTTCAATATGTTTTGAGAGGGGATTAAGACGTTGTTTTGAAGTTGAGGTGACGGTATATCGTGATGTATCGTATACAGTAGCTACGAAGTATAGTAACAAAACATCAAAATAAAAGTGTCTAAATTCAATTGATTTTTTAAGTAGAATATTCTGTTTCTCAAATTTCTTCATTCCAATCGCACGTATATCTATAAAGCACTGATAAAAGAATATCACTAAAATTGAGAGGCTTTTCTGTATCAAAGTTTTCCTCATATATATTATCGAAAAAATTGAAGAAACTGAAATAAATCGATAATAAATGATAGTATATCAAAGAGGATTGCAATCAATACTTTAAACTATGACTGCTGGGCGTTGGTTGTTCGGTTATTATAAATTTCAGTTATTAGGTCCATATGTAGTTGGCTAGAACCACAGACATTCATGCTAACCACTATTTTTATATACTTTTATAGGGTCCTTTCATGGAGGTTAGAGCCAGTCGATGTGGAGCTTTTGCTGTAGTTGCCAGACCATTAACTGACCGCGTTACCATTACCAAGAAAGGTGGCTCTCTGAAATCCTCGATCGATGCCCGGATCGCTCTGAACTATCCGGCGGGATTAAGCAGTCTCATGACCGCTTCTTTACAGGTAACACACACAGCTGGCATTCCACACAATAGTTTATTTAATTAAGGTGTTAATGTTTTGCATAATATGACTAATGAAGACGAGTATATAGTGACGTCACGAGAGGCCGAGTGACAGTCAATGCAGAGGGGCAATTATTTCCCACCAAGGGCTCAGTTGGATTGGAAGGGGTGCCCTTGATAATAAGAGGATAATTCAGTGAAGAACAGAGTGGGGAGGGAGGGGGAGGGAGGTATCTGAAATCCACTGAACCAGTTATACTGTAAAAGCAAATGAGCTAAGGATTAGGCGTTTATATATGTTCGACGTAATGTAGAGAGCGGTAGATATGAATATCCGTTTAAGACAGCGCTTCCTATCCCAAGTACAGCGCACCCTAGATGTGTGAGACATGACTTCAAGGGATGCGAAATAAACACTTTCCTGGAAGAAACATAAGTTCATCCAAAGCTGGTACAGGAAATGAAAACTTTTTCGATCGCTCAGGAGTGCGATTAGTGGGAAAATATTTAAAAAAACTGCTTTACTCTTACAGAATGTTTTACCTTTGATCTGTCTGTTCCCACCGTGGTAATATCATCATTAGCCTAATGATTTCTTTTAAGGAGCCAGAAAATACTAATAAATGCACAAACGTTGTTGTCCATTTTATGGGGGTAGCACTTTCTTGTATTGATAACAAAAGAGTAATCAAGTTTCGAGATAGACATTTCAACCGGTTCCTCATGCGCAACCGTTTCCGTTGTTCACACACCTGTCTCCTCACAACGTATGCACTACCAGACACCGTTTACTGCACGCAATTGCTTTGTTTCATTTACATGTAGGTTCAACCAGCAGAGCAAGCCGTCAGTGAACTCAAATATAGAATGAAACATTGCTCAGATCTAATATCTGCCAGTCCTATACTTCACCTTACACATTCTACGCCGAAAGAATTCGAACAGCCGGTATCGGTAACGATCTCCTGCCCACCGAATCCGTTCAAAACTTCTGCTGTGACATCGACAAAGGCAGAGGAGAAGCAGGATAGGACTGAAAAACCTACCATGCCACCGTCAAGAGAAGATGGCGTCATTATCAGGTTAGTCTACAGTTCCTTTAACCATAGTTAGTCGAGATCAAATCTCTCGGGGTGCCAATTATTGATGTTACTTGGGTGCAGATAAGTGTCTGTAAGAAAACCAAGCCTTTCAAGCAAGGATCTTCCAAAAGAGGTGTGAGGTGGAGGAAGAGGTTTGGAGGTAGGCCGGTCACGCTGAGAGAGAACCCCGGTCCCAAATTTCTCCAGTGGTGAGGTAGGCATAAAACTATTGATGGATATTAAATATGCCAAAAATCCTAACCAACCGGACAGTGTTCGACGATGAACACTACCTAACAAAATAACAAACCTACCAGTAACGAGAACTTTACTTCTTACATTCCGAGGAGCAAACAGGGCTAACCGATGTTTAATGCTACTTCCATCAACAGATCGACCAAAAGTAGTATATTTGGTGGCGATCCCTCTGAGGACGCCCTCCATGTTCTTCATCGACCACTCATCGCAAAGTCGTGGTCAGAAATTGATGCCATTCAAATCAAACAAATACGCAAAGACATAGTAGGACTGGACCTAGATCGCCCCTACGACAGGTAATGGTTGGTTTTATCTCAAATTGGTGTAACTCAGAGTCGCAGGCATGTATCTCAATATACCGGTAGCATGCGCGGCTCTGTAGCTAACCAATTCACTATAAATACATAATACTGCATGTTTGTTTAATAGGATTGTAAACATGACATACTGGACATTTGTTTAGTAAGTTTAATACTTATGTATGCAAATCAATGAAAGGAAGCTATATTAATTTACATTCATGTGTTCCTAAACACTAGTTATTTGATACTAAACAATCACTGGCTATTGTCCTTGCAACATCAGATACCACCACCCCCCCCCCTCCCTCGCTATACGTCCCTATATACATATACAATATTTGTTTTCGCTGCTATAATCCGATTGACTGATAAAATTTACTTTAAATTTTCAAACAGATTACTTGTTCTTCGTATGACTGCCGATTGTCATTACCCTGTGGAAAACGTTGCGAATACTTTCGAACGAGCGCTGCAAATTAAATACTCCAAGATAATTCTGGCGCACAAAGTCGACGACCTGGAAACTGCAATGGTGTTATGTGTACCAACAAGGCAAGTAGAGGGCGTGCTTCGGAAGCTAGCAAATGATGGATTTGAAGCGCCCTCCGAAATGACCGAAGAGCTACCTCTGACAGAAGGCTTGGAGATTGAAATGCGGTAAACAAGTGATTATTTATTTCTCCAAAACGGTCTGAAATTTAATTTTTGCACACTTTTGTTCATAACCGTTTTCAGAGTTTATTCCATTCGTCTCTTCCCTGTTTCCTCTGCAAGCATGTACTTCAATGTACCTAATTATGATGATATGCGATGATGTGATATGATATGTATGTTATAACATGATGCGATATGATATGCTATGATAGTATATATCATTTCAACTGCAAATGCGCAAGAAGTGAATTCATAGTTGAGACTAAGAAGAAACCCGTCCCATAGGCTGTCATGTCGTGCTTGTACCTGACGTAGGGAAAAGAGAAGATTTTTTATGTCATTTTCAGTCACAGTGCTTGTCAATTTATTTGCATGACCATTAATTCACATGTCTATGTATGTTTTTCTTAAAAGCGAAACTTTTATTTCATTACAGAGCCACGGGTAATATCAAAGTTGTCAACCATGACACAGTGAAACTTGTTTTCCATTCGCAAAGACGTTGTGTCGTGGATCTGAGGCTCGATGTGGCTAATAAGTACGGTAATTACAGCTCATCGGACTACCGCGGTATGCTCGAATTCTACGGTACACCGAAAATCGTCCTTCACGACATGGAAGATCCAGAAGAAGTTTTGCTGAAGGAGGCAGAGGCGAAAGTTGAGGCGAAGAAGGGAAAGAAAGAGGAGAAAAAGGATAAGAAAGGAAAGGAAAATAAAGAACAGGTTCAGAATATGACTACGGCTTCAACTAACTGGCTCTGTAAGCTTCCAGTAGCATTGCCAAAGGTGAGTAGCACAGTGTCAGGGGAAGAGGAGATGGCGTACCCCCCCCCCCTCCCCAGGTCGAGGGTCAACGATGTTCGATTCCGTTGCACCTAGATTCTTTCTTTAATGAGTAATATACTGAGAGTCGTTTTCTTAATATTTCATATACTCTTTTAAGTTATGTGGTGCGCCCTGTCGGGCTAGCTGTTTCACTATCTATAGTTTGTTTTCTCCTTTTTTTCGGCAGCGAGAGAAGGAAGTTGATCTCACCCAGGTTCAGTCAAGGGCCCCGATCGCTGATGTAACCGGGTTAACATCCAATACCAATCTGCAATGGTTAGCCACTGAACTGGGTAACGAATGGGAGTCTTTGGCTAACTATCTGGGTATTAAATCTAACAGATTGCAAAGTATTAAGCGAAATTTCCCGTCTAATCAAGAGGCGCAGATTTTTAACACACTCTTGACCTGGAGAAGTCGGATGCCGAAATCCTACGACAAGGAGAGGAAACTGTTGAGAGGTCTAACAAAATGTGGGAGGTATGATTTATCAGAAGAACTGAAATATCGTGACGATGAGATGGAAGATGAAAGTACCAATGAATAGAAAACTGAATATGCAAAGCATTTGGTATTATGAACTTCAGTATGGTAAATGTTTGGAATTTGGAAGTCTTTGTTCAGGAATACTGCCCTCTATTAAATGATCACAGATAAAGGGATCCTGGAAAGAGCGGTTTTTAAGAGACATTAAGCAGCCTCTGGGGTAAGGAGCATGAGGAGGGGTGGGGATAGTCCAATAAAGGCAACTATCAATTCAACACTGTCCATGTAAAGGACGGGGGGGTGAGGAGGGGTGAGGAGGGGAGGGGTGAGGAGGGGAGGGGTGAGGAGGGAAGGGTGAAGAGTGAGGGGTGAGGAGGGGTGAGGGGGGGAGTGGTGAGGAGGGGGAGTGGTGGAGTAAGGATCATTTGTCTACCCATCAGACCAGACCCCTGGCCAACTAATTAACATACGTTGTAATTAATAAGAGAACCAGAGAACATATTATTTTCATTTTTAAATATATTTTCAAGTTTCATGAATCTTCATACAAATCATGTGTATTTTGTCTTCCAAAATGTGTCTCCTCTCAAAATGAGCTACCAATGCAAAAACTCCTCAGTAGCTAAAGATGAGAGCAGCTAATCATCCATGCCTTGGACAAGCAAACTTCTACTGAATGAATCCTCCTTCTCAACCTAACCAACAAACCAAATTTTGGAAATAATTACCAAAAAGCGAATTATAAGTGTGGAATATCACACATCATCAAAACTGTTATGTAAGTGGCATAAACCACAAAAATTGTACCATATTCCAATGCCGGAAGCCTGGAAATATGTTGCCAACACCCCTCCTTAACAAATTGATATTGCAGTTGCTTGGTATTATAATAACATGTCTATGACTATCCATACTAAATCTGTATAGCCGATGTTCTTAGTATACTTATCATAACCCAATATATTGTTTTCATATGTTAATCGATTATTGATTTCTTTCTTAGTTTAATATCACATTCAACTAGGAATATTTCTGTACAACTTTGCTCCATCATTTAGTCAAGAGGATATGATTACATTCTGCTCCAGTTCTTTCTTCTCCCTGCCTCTCTCTTCCCATCTAACTTCTCTCCAACTATAAACTCTCATCAAAAAGCCAAATAATTTCTCGGTTTCTTCTGCAAACCTTTGTCTATCCTTTCGTTTTCTTTCGTCTGGCGAAGAAAGACAACACAAAATGTAAATACTCTTGCAACATCGATCTATTTCAATCTACCGTGTGGATTTAATTGATTCCGTTCTAGCCATAAATCGTTATTACTCTTTTCCATTGTCTAATATTTCCCTGTCAGTCTTCCATTATTCATTTACTTATATAATCATATTTCAAAAGCCAAATGTCTCTTGAATATCTCTTCCCTGACACTTTCTGGGTTGTATCACATGAAATTGGGGCATGATCACTGGTTACAGTGTGTGAAAGGTACTGTGGCTTCTGACTGGGGCCCCCAGCAAACAAATGGCTATACAGGGATCACCACCAACTAAAGACTGGTTACCTCAGTTGGTAGAGTGTGGGTTTGTAACCCAGAGGCAGAGGTCACTGGTTACAATCCCATTCTGTTCATAAATTTCTTTGTACTTTTCCACTGGATATAAATATGACAGAATTTATACTCTCTATTCTTCTCATGTTACTTTTGATTCAACTTCCCCAAATCCCCAGAATCTCAGATTTAACATGATTTCAAAAACGTGTCAACTTTAAAGTAGCAGAATGTTTTGAGCTGGATTTGATTTTTTATGACTTTCCATATTTAAAACTCATCCAAGTACCAGTAAGTTTTCATTGCAATATATTGAAGACAAAGTCCTAAATTTTGAAAAACAATCTGTTATTTCTTCTTAAACGCAGCTTTAAGCAACATTTGCAGCTGAATACAAGACTTTGTTATGAGAGGAACTCAGGGAGTAATTTAGTGTTCAAACTTTGTGTAGCAGCTTCAAAGGCTCTTAAGTTTGTTTCTTATAAACTACTGTGGTTCCTATATATAACATTTGCTATACATCTCTGGACTTGGATAACAATCTGACCATTTTGTATAGCATTTTGCAATGCGATACTGGATTAGTTATTCCCTGCAACTTACTTTGCTCTTCACAATTGCAAACACCAGACATGCAGGTAATCCTATACCCATTATCAGGCCTACTACTGTCGTCTTTGGGGTCGCTTTGAAGTATGAGTATGCATTTTGTCTCGCAAAATTCCACCTTTCAATGGCGGGATCAATCTGTGAAGTGGAAAGAAAGTAATATTCACTTAACAGATACAATGCAAAAAAAGCTTCCAAGATATGAGTTTATTCTAGTAATCCCATTTTGGTATCTGAATACTGGTCAATGCACTTACAGTTAGGTGGTCAAACACATCCTAAATTATTTCTTGAGGCATGTTCTTCATGCCATCGGTCATGATTCAAAACATTTACAACAATTTAAGGAGCTTTGAGACAAGGTTGCTGTTATAGGTACCATGATTTGTTGCAAACAGTTTTCAGAATTTCACTCAACACCGGTTGCAAGTGGAAGATAGATGCTTTGTCAACCTTAGATTTTCATTGCATAAAAGATCGCTCTGATTTAGGCAGTGTAACAGAGTAATAGTGACATTTTTGATGTCCCATTTTGCAGCTGAAACAAGATAAATAATTGGAAAAAATGTATGAAGTCATGCAGTCTGCAGGAAGTTACAATGTTATCTAATATATTACTATAAAATAGCCATCGCAAAAAAACAAAACAAAAAAGCCCTTGCACAGGCAGGGGCTCATTTTTAGTCACAAATATACCCCTAAATAATTTTTTATTCTTAGCCTGATTTGAAGTCTATTGTTTTCATATAATAAAAACCAAATTTCCTACATGACGTTTTTCAAATATCACGACTATCTAGGCCTGTAAAAAAATTACTTCTTTTGTCTAACTTTCCCATATGAACCCTGATTCTGTTACAGGTCTTATCGTTACTGTTACTCATTAGAGATCTGCTTCATTGGCTCCAATTATAGCATGCTATAGCTAGGAAAGTTTTAAATTGTAAACATAATCGACCTGCCATGGTCGTAAATCAACCTCAGGCTCAACAATTAGCCTGTATAGCTTCTTAACACCATTAGACTCTTTGTGTATAAACTGTGTGGAAATATGTTCACGTCTACAGTGTAGTTAATCATACAGCGTCCAAACAAAGACCCTCATAAAAGAAAATTTATGTGGCAGGCGTTGCACACTAATTGGTAGAAAGAGGTCATTTAACGACCAAGGCAAGTCGATAAATCATAACATAATCTCAAGGAACTTTTCCAAGTTAGCGTGCTATAGTTGGGGTCTATACAGTAGCACTTTAAGTTTAAGCCTACTTCTAAGTTCTAACTTCTAGTTCTAGGCCTACTAACGTTTGTATAAAATCTTTCAGACAAAATGACAGAAATCAGACACCAGTTAAGACTCCGTCCAACAACAGAAAAAAATCCTATTGGCGTTGAATATCACTCAGTGTTTGGTGATGTATATTCTTGTTTCGCTATATCATCCCTATCTATTCTTAGTTAGGACTATCGGGTTACTGTGGTCCTAGCTGCAGTGCTACTGTTATGTTACTTGTTAGTGTTATTAGTAAGGCCTAGTCTGTTCCCTAACATTACGTTAAGCACGGCCAATGCCTAACTGTTGGGTGGCTAGATAACTAAGTTCTGAGATGTGGTGTGACAAATATAAAATATTAAGCTCTGTATTAATTGTGACGCTTACACCAGTGTTTGGCCTTCTTGGATCATTGATCATCCGTTGATATTGCAGCTTAACTCTGCCCCTTATGGCTATTCTTTCAAGTTCTGCTCGCTGGTCTACGGACAACTTTCGGGATTCCGCCATCTTGAATCCCAGATGTAAACTGCACAATTAGAGGGCACTATTAAACATTACAAAGCAGAGCCGTATATACGGCTCTGTTACAAAGTCAGAAACTTGGCGCGCTTTGTCAAGTTTGATGGTGGATATAAATTTTCGGAAATTTCACAACACAAGGATCAGGTAACAAACGAACATGTGTGACACGGAAAGAAAATCTTTGGAACCACCGTCCAAAAGAAAGAAGCTCCCATTAATTCGGGAAAGCAGCCAAGATACTGGAACTAGTGATGACGTGGTTAAGTTTCATTAATTTTCCGTAACTTAGTAATAGTATCCCGTCAATGTCATTCTGTGTTATTTTCTTTTCGCCATAGGCATAGCCTATGTTTGGTAGCTTGTAGGCCTAGTTGTGCGAAAGTTGCATGTCATGCGTTATCACGGAGTAGTACGTAGCACTGTCAGTGTTGCTCCTACCCAATAGTATCTCAGTATGCTATTTGTATCAAATGATCATGTCATTGTGTTCTGCAGCATTAGAATTAGCCAGAAACTTCTCTAACACAGCCTTTGTGTTTCTGTTATTTTTGGACTACCTTATTTAAATGTTATTTTTACCAATTTCTTCTAGCCACCCATACTCCTCCACAATTCCCTATTTGGGGGATGGGGATGGAAAATTGTAAATCTCCTTATATTTTTGAAAGCCAGGATTGGAGATCTGTACTCCTGTTGTGACAAAGTTCTTTCTTTGACATTCAAATAACTTTCAACCGGATAGTCATAAAAATTAAGTTCTCTTCAGAATTCTCAAAAGCAGTGTATCATTCTCTTAAAAATAGTATGTCTTTTAGTTAACCCTGGGTATAGCAGTAGATATAGGATGCTATCTCTAGAACTGTCAATTTATTTACCTATGTTTATAATAATGCAAAATATTAATATCAATATGACGTTCTTAAATATATTCCTTCAGGAGTTAGAGGAAACGGTTAGTGAAGTAAGCACACCAACTCTGGAGAGTAACTCAAGATCAGCAACTCCTACCAGTTACACTGGAAGTTCTGGGACTGGAGATGGCATTATCAGAAGAGGCAGGCGCAAACACTTAAAGGGGAAGCCAGCTTACAAATGTACAACTTATATCAAGGTGAGGTAATACTCATTGAAAGAGTACAAGAATTTGCATGTAATTGTTAATGTCTTATATATCTCTTTAGTGCTAATTGGTCTCGAAACCTAGCATGTGGGATGTCAAGGGTTGAAATATAGGCCGGCTAAAGTAAGGTGGCTCAATTTGCCCATTTGGCATAGTATTTTGCAATGCGAAAGCAAATAAGTTATATCCATGCCTTGCAGTGGCATATTTGAAGGACACATGAGAGTATAACATTGTAAAAGAATATTTTGTGTTCCTGTTTTGACACTTTTTCTTCTAAATATATCTCGCATTTAGGAAGAGCATGACCAGCCAATATTTGGTGTGGCTATTAATCCATTTTACAAGGAGGGAGACACGTTAACCTTTGCCACAGCAGGAAGTAACAGGGTCTCTGTTTATGAGCTTGGTGACTCGACTGGGATAAAACTTCTACAGAGCTATGTTGATGCTGATGTATCCTTACTTAAACTTATGATTTATCATGGACTGAAATGCTTGCAATTGTAAATAGAGCAACCTGAATTTGTTTGGACATAAACCATGTTTTACCCTACATGTTATTTTTGTTCAGTTTTCATGATGAAAAGTAGGGGATTAATGACAGTGTTAAGTGTTACAACAGGGAGATGTTGGTGCAGTTTGATGTGTGAAATTCTCCTGAGAAAGAGTCCGGTGTTGCACCATTAAAGTCTGTAAAGATTCACTAAAATATTAGTAACATTGCACCATGTATTTATCCTGTATCAGAGCTTAGTATTTTTTCAAGCTGAAGTGTGAAATAATTAAATCTTCATTTTGTAGATGAACCCAGACAGATGTTGCATTTCATTTATTTGTTTGCTTTGGGGGAGTATGAGATGTGGAATGCTGCAGTTAGAGCCTGTAGGTCCCCTTAAGAATACTCACATAGATTACATATAGTAATGCCAAGATAAGTCTTAAACTTTAAATGTTGTTGATATCTGCTTTAACAAGTCTTCCAGTCGAATGAAAATTTTTATTGCGTTGCTTGGATGTACGAAGAAACGACTGGTCTTCCCCTTCTAGCAGCCGCAGGTTCAAGGGGTATACTGAGAATCATTAGTCCAATAACACTGCAGTGTGTAAAGGTTAGAATGAATTTGACTTATTTCTACTACTGTAAAGTAATCAAATGTATATTAAATGAGTTGAGAAATTCGATATACATGGTGGAAAAAAATCAAATCGACTGAGAGAATCGTAAAGCTTACCTGATCGTTTATGCAACTAAAGGTTACCATATTTTCAGTGAATGCAGTCACTTTATACAATGACTTTTTACATTAACATTAATAGATGTATTATTAATGCTACGTCACTAGCACTGATATGTCCCATGACAGGTACAATATCATTAATATAGACTTTTTTGCTCCACAATTGCCTTGAATTTGTGACCATTACTATAATGACATCTAATGGCATTGTTTTGTCACGGTGTATTATTTTACTAAATGTGGTTACTATGAAACCTAACAAATGCCAACCGTTACACACAAAGTGTGTTTCTCTGGTAGTAGGGATACTGAAAACAAGCTTTGTTTTTTGTTCTGTTTTAGCATATTGTTGCCCACGGCAACCCAGTCAATGAATTAAAAATACACCCCAACGACTGCAATCTGTTAATGTCAGTAAGTAAAGGTAAGACTTCTGCTTTATTTTTTTAACTGACTGACTGTAGAGTAACTATGGTTACAACAATATATTTGGAATTTGATATATTTTCCTCATCTATGTAAAGATTATGCATACTGTTTATGTATAAGCCACACATAAATTCATGACATAGTGTAAGCAGTTAGAAAGTCTAGTGCATCTAAGTTCATATCCTCAGTTGGGTGTTTTTTTCCCCCAAAAATTATTTTTAAAAAATGGAAAGAGAATATATAGTTGGTGATGAAAGGAATTGAGGCAGTTTCCTAGAACTGTCTTCTAGAAAAAACAAAAAGCAGTGTTGAGGTAATAGTGTTTGAATTTGCATAACAATTGTTGTAATCTGTGAAGGTTGTTCATATATATATTAGTGTTCTAGGCACCAAACCTGCTATGCATCTTGTGATATTTAGAGTCATAGGCTATCTTGTGTAGCATTCTTCTATCCTATACCATATAACTTATTCCCTGGAGGTCATCACATAACAGCAGAATGTTGTGATACGTTGTGCCACTACAACATGCGTATAGCCTCTTGTTACTGCTCCATTTTTTCAATTATTGACGTTCCTTTTTGTCGTTTGTTTTAATCTACAGACAATTCTCTCCGTCTGTGGAATGTCAAGACAAATGTTCTAGTGATAGTCTTTGGTGGAGTAGAAGGCCACAGGGACGAGGTTCTCAGTGCTGTAAGTCAAATCTTAGAAGCCACCCAGTTGGGACAAATTTTATCTTTACTGTAGTGCCATGTCCCGCTTCAGAGCACTCGTATTGTCAGTACGAGAAGTGTAAATATCATGTTTCTATCAGATCAAGGTTAGGAACTGTTTGTACTGTCAATAGCAGTGCTTTGAGAGCATGATATTGGAGTACAGTTTAGAGAGGTATAAACATTAGGAAATTGTCCCAACTGTCTGTAGAAGCAAAGTGTACATGAATATTCAAGCATTTCTAAATTGTTCTTACTTGAAAAGGAAAGTCTCACCTGGAGGTTATTGTTAAGTGTTTGACATGTTGCTGTCACCATCGCCATCATACAAACAACCAAAAATAAAGAAAGATTAGCAAATCGATATTTATTGACTCTTCAAAGAAGTGAGCACAGTTAGCATGCCTAAGAAACTTTCATGTATTTTGTCACAAAATATTTTTAGCTTTGTTTTCAGACATGTACATTACCCCTGTCTGAAATTGGTGATTATTAACTCTGTGGTATAATTTTATGCTATCTGGCATTCTCCTTAATATAAATACAAATCAATTTTTTTTCCTTCTTATTTTGAGATAATAGAATTTTCATTTGTTTTGTCAACCAGGATTTCAATCTTGATGGAACAAGGATAATCTCCTGTGGAATGGACCATTCCCTCAAGATGTGGCGTCTAAATAAAAATTCAATCGAGGAAACAATAAAGGCCTCCTATCTCTACAACTCTGCTAAAAGTCCCAAGTAAGTGAACTGATTGGTCCTTAATTATTAAATAATGATAATATTGACAAACTATAGTTTATTATTATATTGATTCATATTCCCATTGGTTGTGATCCCCCTCACCCCACCTCCAAAACCTTTCTAAAGCATTTTGTCCTGTTTTTTACAATGAAAAGATCCATATTCATAAAGTGCATTGATCTGTTACTATGGTTATGAGTGAGATGGAGTGATAGAACTCTAGGATTCGACCCGTTTGTGCTCACAGTGACGGTTAGCTAGAAAAGTGGCAGAGAGGTCTGTCTCTTGTTCTCTGGGGCATCCTGCCAATGAATTGTTTAATTTCTGTACCTACTTGTAAAATTTAAGTGGCGGGTTTCAAATTATTTGCTTGCATTTTTTCGTGAATTAAGAGAGGTATGGTCACCCTCACAAAGTTAGTGGCAAGTGTCTTGTTTTTTTCACTAACAATATTGCTTTGTGCATGTGTCAGTTGTTTCGCCCAAAAACACATAGAAATTAATTGCTAGTTATCTCTGGCTGTGTTCAACAATTTATGGATGTGTTAGATTAACGACACACTCTAAGGCCCCAATGCACCATATGCTTGCTCACTCTGTTCTCCTCGTTATCAAGTTTTGCAGGCATAATACGAAAATATAATGTTGGTATGTTTTGTATGGAAGTGTTCGCAGAAGCTGCTTGACCTTGGGGGTCACATGACACTTGCCACATGTGCCTATTGGTTAATCTGGCAATGTATGTTGACTTTATTGTGTCCAATGTACAAGTGAATGTGGACATAACAAAGCTGATTTATTTACAAAAAAAACAGTTTAGAAAGGTTTTATGCAGTTAATGAGGTTCTAAAGTAAGAGAAGAATATACAAATAATGTTAAACTCAACATCTGACTTGAGTAATTTTGGTGTTTTTTTACCTTGCAGACCGTTCAAATCAATGTGTGTGAACATTCCAGACTTCTCTACCAGGGACATTCATCGTAACTACGTTGACTGCGTAAGGTGGTTGGGAGACTTCGTTTTGTCAAAGGTATCAGTTCTTGCTAAGCACTGTCTTAGTTCTATTTATAAGATTGTCAGAGACATCTTTTGAGATGGAATATGCCTCTTTTAGGGGACATTTTGAAATTTTGCATCTTACCCATACTGAATATTTAAAGTCTTTGTGTTGAAAATTTCTGATCATTTGCATGTCATTTTAAGATCTCTAGAAGTCAAAATCTGAAATTTTCTAATCATGTTAACTCCAAAAGTTTAGCTTAAAGGCATTGAAGACTCGCCCCAAACCATGTGCGTCCATCTGAAAAAGTTAACTTTCTGTTGCTTGCAAGTGACGTTTTGTTCGTGTCGCTACAAAATGCAGACAGTAATGAAACGTGATACCTTGTTATCTGTAGCTGGACCTGAGATGTCCACGCTGCTATGTACACTGTGCTGTGGGTATTGACCGCAGCTGTATCTACACTAGTGTCTAATTACCGACAGTAGCAAGCTGTGTGTGTATTTTCTGAGATCGATGGTGGTGTCTTACACTTCTGTTTACACCTCATTCGAAACTAGGTCAGATTAGCGGCATTAGATGTTTCTTTATGCGCGAGTCTTCACACCCTTTAAGTAAACATATTTGATGTGTAGGTCCACACTAGTGCAGGAACAGTGCTGATCATGTGAAGTCAACAGTGGTCAAACTAGAATATCCTTTTTGCACATTGTGCATTTATTAATGTTCTCATATAAAACATGGCAAGGAATCATGAATTTATTTCTTCTTTACTGATAGTCATGTGAGAATGCAATCATCTGTTGGAAGCCAGGGAGTATCAACACACCTTTAGAGGACGTCAAGCCCAACGAGACGCAGGTCACAGTACT
>KN892893.1:0-40221 GCA_000934455.1 Apostichopus parvimensis | reverse complement strand
ATTGTTTGATACCCCAAACAATCAAGATAGTTGGCTCACCTTTAGGCCAAAATCTTGGAATCCATCCCCAAGCTCTCCTCTGACTGCTTGGATGAGCTCAATGGCTAACAGAGCCGCCTCTTCCAGTTTATCGTACGAGATGTAAAGACGGAGGAGAACGGGATAATCAATTTGCTGCGAGGAAAAAATAAAATACCAAACAGAAAGCTGAGTAATGTGTATCAAGAAGAACATTTCGAGGGTTAGAAATGATGGTCCTGTGTTTGCTGCATCATCAGAGGTAAGATTATGATAAAATATTAGAAATGATACCAGCTACTATATTTGTAGAGTCCTCAGCCCCTCCTGATGGAATACTTGAGACTGATGATGGAGACGTCCCTCCCATCTCCTAGGCTACATCAAACTACCTAGCCGGCCCATCTCCTAGGATACTTCCAACTACCTAGCCGACCCATCTCCTAGGCTACATCCAACTACCTAGCCGGCCCATCTCCTACGCTACATCAAACTACCTAGCCGGGTGATTTGTGTTTCAAAGCAGAGATTTGCTTAAGGAATCCTAACATTTACCTCTTCAAGTTCAACATGATGCAAACGACTGGTAGACTAGGTTTTAATGGTTTACTTTACATAACACAAAAACTTTCTAAAAGTAATTTCTCTTGCTATTAAAATAAAGCCCAAAACAACAACATATAAATGTTTACAATCACCCAGCAGAGAAAAAACAGATACTAAATGTGAGTGATAAAGAAATTAAACTTAGGGAAATGAATTATCTTAAAAACCCATGGAAATAACTCAGAGGACAAACCTTCAAGCTTTTGATAAGCCACTGAGGCAGGCTGAAGCCAAGAGATAGCAACTTCGATGTAACCACTTTGTAATACGCGCTGTCTCCGGGACGATGGTGTCTGGTCAGGTAGACCTTTAGCAGATCCCATGCCAAATCTGCTGGACTGGAAAATATGAAACAATTATTGAATGGTCATGTGAAATCTTACTCCTTCAGTGTAATTAACAAACAGAAAAGGTAGAGAAAAGCAAAAGTAAGAATTCAAAATGAACAATGAGGTGTTCGGCGCACTTCATGCTAACGAGCGACATAAGAGTGGACAAGGTGTTTGACATCTGATGAAGTAGAATGAGGCATATGAGATGTGGAGGGGTTTAGATTGTAAAGTGCAAACATAATATTGTTTATCACCTTTGTTCTTATCTTCCTATTGTTTTGTCTTATTGTTCATGTGTGAACTGTCAATAGTTTTCTTATCTTAGTCTTCATAAAATTGTAATGTAGATTCAAAATGATTTTGCCTGAAACTGGACACAGTTGTGACTGATCCGATGTGAAATTAGCCGATGCTGTAGGCACTCCTGCAAAAGTGGCTGTTTTAAGACTATATATAAATCAGCTGCCTTTCGTGCTATTTATCGTATCGTTAGACCTCCACATAACAACAAATAATGATGTCTGAACATAATATTCTTTTCGTATATGTAGACTAGGTGTCACAAACTGAATTGTCATTTGGAAAAGTTGATAATACTGTAATAAGCAACAAATAATGATGTCTGAACATAATATTCTTTTCGTATATGTAGACTAGGTGTCACAAACTGAATTGTCATTTGGAAAAGTTGATAATACTGTAATATTCTAAATAATTTAGACTGTGATAAAAACAGGGTGGAGATATGTAAATGATAAATCTCAAGTTACCTGGATTCTTTAGAACAGTGCAGTTTCGCTGGAGTGTTTGCGGACAACCACCTCCATGTCTTACTGTTAGCTCCAGACCGAGAAACTCTGACACATCTGGACAAACAAGAACAAAGGAAAAGGTTGAAATTAACAGTATGAAAATATTAATATCGAGAAACTCTAACACATCTGGACAAACAAGGACAAAGAAGAGGGCTAAAATTAACGATATGAAAATATTAATATCGAGAAACTCTAACACATCTGGACAAACAAGTACAAAGAAGAAGTTTAAAATTAACGATATTAAAATATTAATATCGAGAAACTCTAACAACATCTGGACAAACAAGGACAGGAAGAAGTTTAAAATTAACGATATTAAAATATTAATGTTGAACATTACACCCACAGATATAATGTGCAACAACAACATTTGCAAACTCATTGGTCAGTCCACCTAACCATCATGACTTGATCTCTGGAGGATTTTCAGATATGAAATATTAATATTTAAATATATGAACCATTGATTTTGAACATAAAGCCCACAGATATAATGTGCAACAAGAACATGAGCTACATCATTGGTCAGTCCACCTAAACATCATGACTTTATATCTGAAAGTTTCCAGATGTTGTTACCGGTCAACAAAAGCAAAAACTGACTTTCACTGACTGTGGACAGGTTGACAGATTTGTTTGTCTGGCACTCAACTAATCCATCACCCTACCTTTAATCCTTCAAAGCATATGCTGGTAACACCCCGTCAACATTTGTAGTATTCTATCAGCGGGCAGCTATATGATATTTAACATGGCATTGAATGTATATGCAACACCATCCAGCATACATCAGCACACAGTCACAATGTCGGACAGGTTTTGAGATGACACTTACTTTGATGCAAGACTCTCAAAAACTGGTGTCAACTTCAGCTTGAAGCTTTGACAGACTTCAATAGAGCAGTCAAAGAGACCGGCTCGGACGAGGTTTGCGACAGTTTCATCAACTGTCATGGCCGTAGCTAGAAAGGATATAGAATGAAACAACTCAAAGAAGTGGGCCAGTTTACAATATTCATAGTCAAAGCATTGGACAAATTATTTCTGAACTAACTGTATAACAAACATAATGACCATACTGTACATATAGACCATACAGGCAGGAAAGCGGTGGGATAACCACAGTTACCACAACCTCCCTTTGCTGGTTTTCGATCCACTGCAGGTAACATGGTCCATGACCCGTTTTGTTCATACCTCTTCTGCATACATTGTTGGAGGCCCAGGTTCGAATCCTGGTGGATCATTGAAGTTCTTCCACTGTCTAGATGTTTCTTTCATATATGTTTGTGCCAAATTCTCAACTACTTTTCCTACTGTTTTTGAAGAAGTGGCATTAAGAAGACCATAAAAAACAATGTATAGAGCAGGTGTAGGTAAATGTAAACTAGTGACGAGGCCTGACATTGGGCCTTATTTTCTTCAGAGGTCAAGAAAAACCAGGACATAGGAAATGCTTTCTGCCATTTTTTTCTCCTTTTTTTTTAATTCCTTTGCTTCTCAACAACATGCTGTTGGTATAGAATGGTACGGCTCTCTGATTTGTATACAGATTCAGTTATATAAATAAATAAATAAATAAACAAATAAATAGACAATTTTGGTGACCTGTCGTTTAAGTCCTCTGTTAACAGATTCTAATACTATATCACTAACTCACCATATCACTAAATCTGGGTGTGTTCACAAAAGATTTTTTGAAAAGATGGTGAAAGTATTTGTCTTACCTGCGATAAAATCAAACTCCGAGTCAAAGTTAGCTAGCTTCCATCTAGCAGACACTAGAAGATATTCGTTCTCAATATCGGCCAGCTCCAACACTTGAACTTCTCTGCGTGTTACTGTACATGAGGAAACACATTACGGAAAAATACATTGTATCATAACGACCAGCTACGGATGCCCCTGAACACTTAATTTGCATATCATTAGCATATATAAAAGTAAACCAATGTTTTAGACTACTACAATAGTGTTTTAAACAGTTTACTGAGAATTTATTTCACTGTGAAAATAATGGAGCATCATTACAAAACCTAAAACACACTTATCCATATAGGTAGGGTATTACGGTCAATAAAACATTACACAGATGTTTTAACAGTCACTTCAATTTGCAGCTCTGTGTTGTGTGACTCTCCCCTACCATTAACTCTTGTCTTTTACACTACCACACTACTCTATAGTACTATCTATCCTAAGCTGTTCAATTCTTAAATTTGAACATATGCCATTAAGACCTTTGAAGAAGGGATGTTATGTACTTCAAACTGCACTTACAACAAGCAACATAAGAAAAGAAAGCTGTTAGAGACATGCATTTACTTAGAACAGTTTAATCAGTCAGAGCGCCCTCACTTACCCGGCATATTCCGTAAATCACCATCATAATCTCGTTTTGGAGAAGCGCCGGCCAGGTCTTCGGCTTTCTGCACGTGTAACAAGAATAGGGTACAACGTTTCAACTTTCAACCATACATATTCATGAGTAAATGGCACAGATGAGAATCAGCAGTGTAACAAGAATAGGGTACAACATTTCATCCATACATATTCATGAGTTAATGGCTGAGAAGAGAATCAAAACTTAGAAGACCCTTGGTTTCAGTTGATAGCCTTAAGTTCTGACATGTTCTCAATCTTATTTGTAGACCAGTCTTCAGGATTGGTTTGTAGACCAGTTGATAATCTTATTTTTCAAACCTGTTCTGTCTCAATATGAAGACCACTTCTCAGTCTTAGATTGTACACCAGTTCTCAATCTCACTTTGTAGACCAGTTCATGGTATAATTTTTAAGACCACTGTTTGATCTATCCTAAAACCATTCATCAGTTATCAGTTTATAGATAGGTTCATGGTCTGTTAGTTCTCAGACCAGTTCTCAGTAACAGTTCTGTGTTTTAATTCTCGGTTTCATTTCTCAGACCATTGCATGGTCTCAGTTCCTTCAACATGTGGTCTAAATGTTAACACCTGGCAATACAGTCTGTCTGAGCACAGTACCAGTTAACAAATATGGTAAACCACAGCTATGTCAAACTATCAGCAGGGATTAGTTTTGAACTTTTGACTAAAACGAACCATTGGATCGAGAGAAACGAAGAGAACATATACATACTCTGAAGGCTGGTACAAATGCTGTTTTGATTGTAAACTTATCAACATGTATTATAGCAAGGTATATTAATAAGACACTTGTGACCTGGCCTGACCTGGGCAGATCACACAGTAATTACAAGACAAGGTGAGTATAGGGCATGACTAGAAAGTTAATGTCAGTAACCACACCTAGTGAGTTAGTACAGTACAAGAACAATTGCTGTAACTCTAACCAGCACTTTACAACTAGAATTCTACAGGACTGCATGGTGCAAGGAGGGTGTCATATTACTACACATTAAAACTACAGGATAGCACTGTACACCTAGAATTCTACAGAATTACATGGTGCAAGGTATACTACATCAGGAGTACATAACAGTGCAGCTGGCCAGCTTTGAAATTCCTAGTTTCCAACAAGTAGGCCTCAGAATTCCTCCCCCCTCCTCACCCCCACATCCCCCCCCCACCCATCCATTAGTGTTCTGCATACACCAGAACTACAAGGTGAGTATTCTATAATACTCACTGCTTCCACCAGGACGGCTACCGGCTTGACGATCCACTGGTACTTGGGATCAACAATCCGCAGAGTGTTGAGGGTGGCCAGATAACAGTTACACTGCTGTTGCAAGCTGTTGATTCCCGGCAGTTCAACAGCTAACCTTGAGGCATGCTCGTACATCGCACTGGCAGCTGCAAGAAAGAAACATGAAGGTAAATGGGCTGGTTTTGAGAATGGAAGATTGCATTCAACATCTTATGCTAGAAATGGTTTTTCTTAACTATTAATAATACTAAGTTAAAGTATTAATGAAATAGGTCTGTATAGTGATAATCAAATCACACTTAATGATATGCATTCAATTTGACTAGATTGTGAACAATCCCAACATCACAATCTTACAATAAATTATGAAAATACTAACACAAAAATGTTTGATCATCACATCTTACAATAAATTATGAAAATACTACCACAAAGATGTTTGATCAAATTAGGAAAGCAAACATTTCAATCTTATGACATGGTTATGGTTTATGGCTTAGAAAAACAATAAAACAAACATACACACAAAGGAAACAGAGCAGTAATGATTACATATTAAGACAGCAGCCTGACCTGGACTCAAAATGGCAGAGAAGTATTAGTTGCTATTGGCTTAGTATATTAATGGAAAGAGGTGGTTAGGATGGGGGGGGGGGGGGGTAATTCTGGGGCCATCTTGTTGGACACTTGGAATTTCAAAGCTGGCCAGCTGTATTGTTTTTTTTGAGCCCAGCTAAGAATAGTAATCTCTAAATGTATTAGTCAACGTTTAACAGTCCCCTGCGCTTCCTAAACTCAGACAGAAAGACCAGCATGTAAGTTGGACAGCATGGTGGTCACACAGACAGACAGACAGAGACTGACAGATAGATAGACAGACATGCTGACAGACAGACAATGTGGCTATTCTTTTCATTTATCATTTATCTTACAACAAACCTTTTCTATAATTTCCTCGATGAATGTGAAATGAGTAGAGTAAGTCGTAGTAGCTGTTTCTCGTCAGGTCTACAGACCTTGCTCTCTCTTCTAAGATGGCGACCATCTTATCGGATAAGAAAAATAATAATCACAATGTAAGTGTATAAAAAACAGCGATTCTCTTAATATTGTTACAATGAATCTGTCACGAGAAGTGCTCAAATTTTCAGATGATTAAATTCATATCGTTTGAAAAGAGCTAACTATTATCAGACCGATGCTGACCAACGCATCTAAAATCCAACAGAGAGAACTTAAGAGAGAACATCTTTAAAAGGTAAAATAACTGTGAAGATATGAAAAGTTGGACATTTGAAATGCCAATTTCAGGTGTTTGTGAATAAATGCCTGTCATTAACGTAAGAAGAGCTATGAAATAGTGGGATAGTTACTACTATCTGATAGTTACTACTATAAGATAGTTACTATTATAGGATAGTTACTACTATGGGATAGTTACTACTATGGGTTAGTTACTACTACAAGATAGTTACTACTGTAAGATAGTTACTACTATACGATAGTTACTACTATAGGATAGTTGCTACTATAAGATAGTTACTACTATAGGATAGTTACTACTACAAGATAGTTACTACTACAAGATAGTTACTACTACAAGATAGTTACTACTGTAAGATAGTTACTACTGTAAGATAGATACTACTATAGGTTAGTTACTACTATAGGATAGTTACTACAATAAGATAGTTACTACTATAGGATAGTTACTACTACAGATAGATACTACTGTAAGATAGTTACTACTGTAAGATAGTTACTACAACAGATAGTTACTACTGTAAGATAGTTACTACTGTTAGATAGTTACTACTATACGATAGTTACTACTATAGGATAGATACTACTATATGATAGTTACTACTATAGGATAGTTACTACTATAAGATAGTTACTACTATAGGATAGTTGCTAATATAAGATAGGATAGTTGCTACTATATGATAGTTAGTACTATAAGATAGTTACTACTACAAGATAATTACTACTATGATCATAAAATGTCAGATCTAAAATCAACTGTTGACTTCATATCTTGATACAATGAGCTATATGGTAATTGATATATTAAGGATAAATTACTAACATTACTCTTGCCCCAAGAGTTTCCAGTCAGTCACAACAACACAAGACACTCTTTGTCCTTGGGTATTTGATTTTCAATATATCATGAAACCTTGTAAGCTTCTTACCTCATCGTGAAGATCAATGTACGGCAATTCTACCAGATCCTTAGACTGCCCTCTCTCACACAGGACCACCACGAACTGACGTAAGCAGTCACGACGTCTGTAGAGAACAGAATGAAGACAAAATATAACCGCATAGTGATACAGGTGATCCACAGAGGAACTGTACAATGGTTTCTGGTGTTAATATTAAATCAGGCTTAAGTAAGACAAATTTGCAAAGTCATTTTGTGACCATAGCAACAGTTGTCTGTTTCAATCATAAGTGACATGACTAAATTGAGACTTTGAGAGCATAAATATCCCTTGGACCACAATATTGACCAAAGGCTGTGAGCTTCCTATCCTGTTGTTTCTTGTTGGAACAAGCATTTCTGCATCAGAGGGCAAGAGTACAGGAGAGAGTATGGACAGGTATACTGTCTGCCTACAATACCGCCCTCACAGATGTAACCAGTATACTTAACTTTTAGGGTCCAGGTTAGCTGTCAAAGGTCTTGGAAAGGTTGTCAATATGTATATCATCCATGGGTCCAACTACATTCTCCCACTTCTCACTTACCCCCTCCCCATATTTCAGGGTCTGTGTTAGCTGCTTTGGCCACAGAAGGCCCTGAGAGGTCGAGAATATGTATATCCAAGGGTCCAGGCTGTATCCCCTTCTCCCATTTTTTTAACCCCCCTTCACCCCTGCCCTCCTCATCCATTCTCCATAAGGAGAAAGGATACTTACATTTCAGGGTCTGGGTTAGTTTCCTTGGCCACAGAAGGCCCTCAGAGGTTGTGAATATACATATATCCAAGGGTCCAGGCTATATCCCCTTCTCCCACCTTTCACCTCCCCTCTCCTCCCGAGGCATTCTCCATCAGGAGTGAGGATACTTACATTTCAGGGTCTGGGTTAGCTGTAATGGCTGCATAGGCCTTGTCTTGATGTCCCAACTCCAACTCATGTTTAAATATTTTGGTCCATAACGTTGGCTGGAGGAAACAAACAGGATTTGTGAGACCAGTTGTCAGTGGGTTATGTTCATATAACCAAAAAGAGGGGGTCATTATCTAAATAAGGGGGCCACTTTTGAGGTATTATTTGTGTACCTGTTACACACAAGACTATAAACTAACACCAATGTTACTACATTGATTCTACATCATGCAGATTTTGTTATGCTGAATCACACTTATTTTACCTAAGTTCATTACTTTCTAATTCAACTTCACGAGTGTTCCATCTAATAATAATAATAATATTGAGGATTTACAAAGCGCAGACATATCCACCGATAAGGTGGATATGCTCAAGGCGCATAACTATATTACCCTGGTCACGATAACCTGTCAAACGTAGAGACAAATCCCTTCACATGGCAGCAGCTAAACAACGCCCAACTGACAATTTATCTCACAGGTCCCAATTTATACACCTGCAGGTGAAGAGAGGCAATGGAGATAAAGTGCCTTGCCCAAGGACACAACGTAATGATCTGGCTAGGACTCGAACCTGCACCTAGTAGAAGTAAAGGACTCGATTCTGCACCTAGTAGAATTTAAGGACTCGAATCCGCAAATAGGATAAATTACTTTGCAAAAGAAACCAACTTGAAGAATATAGATTATCTCAAATAATCAATTTTTCTTTTCCACTTACGATATTTTTATCTCCTTGCACAGCGAAGCTGAGTGCTGATTGTGAATATTCTATCACCAGGTCAGGAATGGAAAACTGCTCCAAGAGACGAATAACCTAAATACAGAAGAGGAAAAGAAGATACCTTAAAGGTAAAAAAAGGCTTCTTTAAGTTCCCAGAAAAGACACAATTGATAGATATATTTATCATGATGTTTCATAATATACACATTCTTTTCAATTAATCCAAGAGATAAAAATTTGCTCTGCCATCAGTCACCTAAATATTTTTAAAAAATTTACTGGCCAATTTTCTGTTGATTGTGGAATTCTATAATTTTTGTTACCTTTAAATGATAAACAGTGTCCTCTCGTTTCCCCTCCAGCTCATCCGTGGGTAATATCTTCCTCATCAGAAAATCCTCCTTTGTTGCGCGGTGAGCGGCCTGGGTGAAGCAGGCGACAGCTTTCTCCGGAGCTCCGAGATTCAGGTAGCTGTGACCCAGCATGAACCGTCTCGAGGCCGCATTCCATTCACACCATCTGTCCAAAAGCTTGACATATTTCTAGGAGAAAGTCATATATAGGGATAAAAACTATAAAGCAAATGGTTGGATATGGACTTGCAAGACATGTTTAATATAATACTTGGTGAGAATTGTAGTCAGTAGGACCCAAAAATATGGTTCATATTTCGGCAGGTGCCAAGGACTGCCTACGAACCATTCAATATCACAATGTATAAACCATAAATGTTATGTACTAAGTTGAACAAGAAAACCTTTAAATTCGACCTAAAACTCACAATTTTGTTTAAATTGGACAGTAAAATTTTCCATTGGTCAGTTTCTTAGATTAGGTTAGTAATGTGTTATTTAAGGCCTTGCTGTTTAATATGGGAGGGTAATCAGTAGCATAGTGTGGTTTAAATATGAAAAATTACCTCAGTGTTGTAACGATTATAAACAAAGACACAACTATTTATGAAATCATTTTGAGAGATAGATGTAATATAAAACTTGCTGAGAAATGTAGTCGGTAGAACCCAAAAATATGGTGTTGACTGAATAGAAAACCATTCAACATCACAATGCATTAACCATCATAATACTCTACCTTTAACATGAAAACCTTAAATTACTGTCAACAAAATGCTTGACTTTTCTTTTTTAAACATTAGAGAGTCAATTTTCCATCGGTCACAGCTTAAGTTAGGTTAAGAACATGTTAAGTTTAGGTGATGCTCTTTAATATGGAAGTGAAAACAGTATAAATATGGTGTGGTTTAAATATGAAATTGTCCTCATAAGTGTTACAATAATTAGTAACAAACACCAACCACTATTTATGAAACCAATTTGAATGTAATACCAAAACATTGAGTGAAAAGAAGAAAAAAGCTTGCAGTAAAATTTCTCTCATGAATTTGATAAATTACAAAATCCCTTAAAGTGGCATATGATACATAATGTGGCATTCATTACAACTGTCCATGCATCCCCAATATGTGTCATGCTCTATAAAGGCTGGACATGATCTTAACTCACCTCAACATTTGTGTACTGGCATTTGTTCATCAAGAATTCGGGGAAAATAAAACTGGCACTTATAGGCCACCTTAGAGGAGTAAAAAACCATCAGTTTAAGGAAAACAATTTCTTTTGTCCTTTTTTTCATCATTGAAGTAACAAAGCTTTACAAAAGAACAACCAGTCACATACTACATTCCAAACTATTATAAGGAGAATTCACAATTCCTTTCCAGCTTGCAAGATAATCAGTATTGGCCACAAATTCTAGCACTCTTAAAATTGCAAAAACTATTAAAAAGTAACTTTCAGAGAGGCAGTGAACCTCAAAATTATTCCCAGCCATTGAGGAATACGAAGATAGACCACATCTACGGATATGCGGATACATCTACGGATACATCTACGGATAATTACTTTTAACGTGGCATTAAAATGCTTATTGAAATAGATAATGGGTGACCAATATCTGACTGTCTAGCATATTTGGGTGCAGTATTGATTATCTTTAACCAATGACGATGAGAAGAAAATTAATGGAAACTTTGTACATCGTATAGTTAAAACAACAGTGTCATAATAGCTTGCCATGCGAAGTTACAATTTTTTTTCACATTTGGTGATATTTTGGTAGAATGCATCTGGCAACAGATGAGTGAATGTTATCAGGGCAATTCAGCATAAAAAAGCTCCTTGCTTTTTTTTTATATATTTAAAATCATCTATCCACAGATGAAAATAATTTTTCTACCAAACAAGTTTGCATGTTGATGAAAATTTAAGCACAGAGAAAATTGGCAACAGTAATCATTAAATATACACCAAGTTTCAAGGATAAATCAACAGGAGGATGATAACAGCCTTAATAAGGCATTTGAAACATATCTCTGTGTGATCTAATCACAGAGAGCCTACCATGATCTACACCCTGGAGTACTCGAAGGTTTAAGCCCATCAAAATAGACCATATCTGAGCCAAAACGTAGCATTCCAACTAACAAAAATAATCTCAGCCAAATATATTATCGACTTTCAAACTAAAGGATACATCAGTTTGGCTAGGGTGATGATAGCGTGGTATGACAAAGAATTCCATTCTCTGAGTTGACCCTCTCCTTGTCCCAGGATGGCCCTCATATATACCCCTCCGGACCTTGCAATAAACAGCTCCACAAGATTAAGATTGTTAGCATCGCCAGGGTTGGGTCCAACTGCAGACTCTTCATAGTGAAATTCGGATATTTCAAGTGCGGCCATCTGACGAATGCTCGATTCTCTGTTTGAAGAAAGGAAAACAACAGGATTTGGAGGGACTAAACACCTCTGCAGACTAAACTAAGGTGGAAATATTACATTTTCCCTCCTTAGATTCTGCATAGACCCACCCCACCCCCTCTCCCAGCGCACCCCATTCTCTGGATGACAAAATTAAAAAAGGGGAAATTGGAGGGATTAACCACCACTGAAGAAAACAAGCTGGTAATTTTTATCTTCTTAAGCTGTACATTACACCCCCCTCACCCAACCCCAAACCCACCCACATTCACTGTATGAAAAAAGTAAACAAATTTGGTATTCAAGGGATTACACACCCCTGGATATAAAACAAAACGTGAAAATATTCAATTTTATCTTCGTAGGCTCTGCATACACACCCTCCCCCAACACTCCCTCGCCCAACCCCCCCCCCCCATCCCAATTTACTGCAGATGAAGAAAGTAAAGAATTGGTTTTCAAGGAATTACACACCAGTGAAGAAAACAACAAGGTGGAATTCAATTTTCCCTCCATAGGCTCTGTATGCAACCCCCCTCCCCCACCCCCTCTACTAACCACACTCCATTTTCTCTACCAGACTGAAGTACCATAATGTATTGTTATCTACCTATTGGCTGAATTCAGGTACTACCGTACTAGACACTTACATTGAACCTGACTGTATTGTAGTAGCTTCCCACTGACTGAATCTATGAAGACTCAGGTAAGCTTGCATCAACTTTGCTGTTTCTGGGATGAGAGTCTCCTCCAATGCTGACTGTAATTTTTTGTCACTGGAGGGCTAGAACAAAAACATCATGAAACATTAAAACAAAATCCTGGTTTCACCTTGAGAAGCCTCTGAATGTAAACTAACCCCCCCCCCAAAAAAAAAACAGAGCCTAGAAGGTAACATTGTTTGTGATGTAATAACATTTCTTGGCCATCACATTCTACCTGTGCATATATCTTGCTCTTCTCTTACAATGATAACACAGTTACAGTCTCGATGTAGAGGCGACTGGGGCTTGAGAGCGATCAATCGTTTGATTGTTTGGTTTTATTGTGCTCGGGTTATTTCATGGGTGAAATATTTTTTAAATGTACCATGGACTTCAACATGACAAAAAATACATGTTTTCACAAGAAATAATACATATTTTCCCAGACCAGTGCTGACTAATACTAAGCTGCCATTGTGCAACATTTATAATATATTAACCTAATCTATTGGAAGGAGGAGCTGACAAATTTCAGAATGGACTGAGGTCTTTGGTCATCCATCTAGCCCCTGCGAGGAATTGGTGACATAAAAATCATTATATAGTTTATCCCTACCCCTCAGTCTCCACAAAAACTTCTGGTTGAGAACTTTGACGTGATGGACAAACAAGGAAAGTGTCTTTATTATTGTTGGAATATTCATTTACCCTCATTGCCAGTTTGTCCATAATGCTCTCCAAGAGCAGTAAGTCCACCAAGAAATGGAAACGAGAAACAACCAAGGAGGAAAAACCAGCTGCCAGCATCCTGGTGCTGATGTCACCAAACAGCCTCATGTCCGGCTCAGAGGAGTAAATAAAATCTATGATAAATAAGAAGAAGTACAGTCTTATGTCTGGCTCAGAGGAGTATATAAAATCTATGATAAATAAGAAGCAGGAACAGTCTCATGGTCAGCTCAGAGGAGTAAATAAAATCTATGATAAATATGAAGAAGAAACATTTTATTTCAATACCTGATTTAGGCCACAGCGTCAAGCCACAATGACAATAGGAGGGGGATGGGACATCATGTCTTGAACGCAGCCACAACAAGAATATTCCAAAGGGTTTTAGATGCTAACATGAAATATGATCATGTGAATGTTTCTTTTTATAAGAATGTTAAACATGGTTGCCAGGCGATTAATTTTATTGAGTTTTTCTTTAGGGTTTGTTTCTTACCATCACTTGGTAAAAGTCCATCTGGTTTACCTTCAGCCAAGTCTAACATTTCAAGAATGGTCTTCAGAGCTCTGCTTGGTTTGTGGAGATTTTCTAACAACAGAACTAGCTCACTCACATCAGGACTGTAAAAGAGGAAAGGTAACAGAATAGTCTAACAGCAATAACATAAACACAGAGGTGTGTAAAGGCAATAACAAACACACAGCTATGTGAAGGCAATAACAAAAATACACAGCTGTGTGAAGGCAATAACATAAACACACAGTTGTTTGAAGGCAATAACAAAGCACACAGCTGTGTGAAGGCAATAACATAAACACACAGCTGTGTGAAGGCAATAACAAAAACACACAGCTGAGTGAAGGCAATAACAAAACACACAGCTGTATGAAGGCAATAAACACACAGCTGTGTGAAGGCAATAACAAAACACACAGCTGTGTGAAGGCAATAACAAAACACACAGCTGTGTAAAGGCAATAACAAAACACACAGCTGTTTGAAGGTAATAACAAAACACACAGCTGTGTGAAGGCAATAACAAACACACAGCTGCTTGAAGGCAATAACATAAACACACAGCTGTTTGAAGGCAATAACAAAACACCCATCTGTGTGAAGGCAATAACAAACACACAGCTGCTTGAAGGCAATAACATAAACACACAGCTGTTTGAAGGCAATAACAAAACACACAGCTGTGTAAGGCAATAGCATAAACACACAGCATAACAAAGTGCCAGGCAGAATCAAACTCTCGTGGTTAACTAGATTTTAGCAATGTGTAGGATATAAAGGTACGGTGAGCAAGTCTAAGCACTAAACAGACTGCTCACCCAACTTGTGCAACATTGTGGGACATTTTGTTATTCTTTTCAGTTTTTTGGGGGGAGGGGAGGGGGAGGGGGAGGGGAGGGGGGCAGGGGAGGGTGGGATTTAGATCTTGTGTGGCCTGGATTTGGCCGCCTACACACATTAACCTGTACATTTTTTAATTGTTCTCAACTAAATCACATTCCCATCACAGACCTGCATATCTTTCCATTGTTATCATTAAGTCACATTCATGTCACATTTACCTGCATATCTTTTCATTGTTCTCAATTAAATCACCATTCTACCTACAGATGACAACTAATTTATCATTTAAAATAATAAATAATTAAACAAAAATAAATCATAATTGTACCTGCAGATGATGTCTTCAGCTATACTTTTAGCAGTAACTTGTGCCAAATCTTCACTAGCAACGAGATCCTCATAGTGGTTGCCATGGCATAGATTCCGTAGCGACCGAACACAGTTGTACAACTGCCAAACATCGTGCACCAATACTGTATCTGTCACGGAAAAAAATATGTTTCCATAGACGGTGAGATGAAGCTGTTATTTGAAACACTTAGCTTTATAAGTTTAGCATTTGATTTGGTTGTGACTTTGAATTATTCTGAACTCTGAAGGTTCCGGGATTATCAATGTTTTTTCTTGTCTTGTAATACTGACCTCTATAAAACCAGTACTGTACAGATCTGAGAAATTGCTTTCTTGACCTATTGTTGTGTTTGTTCGTTTTGGGGGTGCTTTTAATACATGGACGCCAAACTAAGAAAGTAGACTAAGAGTCTGTCTTAATTGTTATAACTCTGATTTATTTTTAAGAAAACATATCTCTTCCTTTCTTACAAGCACACTTGTCCTTCCTCACGTTCCTTCTCCAACCCCTACCTTGCACTCTCGGAAACCTGTCACGTAAAACACGCATATGATTGGACAATGATTATCACATGAGCAGGGGAAATACCCTTTACGTAATTATCTCTGAGCTTTTGACATCACTATACGACACTATGCATTTCTGTTTGTAGAGACACCTTCTGTGTTCATTATTTGCTGTCTCAAGCGGTAGAACTGTAACACAGTTAGACAGAACAAAAGGATGGTGAGATGAAAGGGAGAGGCAGTTGATTTAGAGAGGAGTGTAACGATAGGAGTTAATTAGTAACAGAGGGGAATGCGGACATAGAAAGAAAAGAGGACAGGAAAGAAATATGAGTGTGTGGATGGACATGACTTTTTACATCCTTCTGCAGAGTTTATCTCCTCAAATCAGTAATCCTACCATCTCACTTTTCATCTCACCATACTTGGATCAAAGCATCAGGCCTTCTAACATTTATATACTTTTTAATTCATATAATTTTGCAGCCTCATCTATAACATTTTTTCAGCCTCTGAAGAAGAGCCTGCCAGGATTGAAACGTCAGGCCCACATACTTTTACACATTCTGTTACACAGGCTCTTTAGTGGATAAGCATTTTGCAATAGTTTTTTTTTTTTTTAAATTTTCATTTTCATCTTATAATTCCACACAATTGTGGGAATTGAACATCTATCTCTTAACTGCATACCACTGGCGAAAAATATTTGGTTTTTATTAAATTTGGTCCAATGATATCACGATGCGGACAAGTTATATTTGTCTTTTCAAGAAGGAAAAGGAATCATCGCGAAAGAAGACATTGATGTTCTTAGAGATTCTTACCATCCTCTTGGATCCAGCCATTTCCGCAGAGGTCTTCCGGTTTGCTGCCCTCTGACAGATTTACGACATGATCGGATGGAACCAGGACAGAGACTGCATCCTATACAGACAGTAAAAATGTAGAGAAAGAGAAAGAAATATTACCCGGCACGCTATCAAAGAAAATAATTAAATCTCAAGAAATTGAAGGATATTCCCGGAGGAAGATTTGTTTAAGAGGAACACTTTTTCTTATTGTGGATTGTGGTGGTCGAACGGAAAGACAACGTGGTTGAGATTTAAGGACTGCAGCCTGTTCCAGTTCTGGCCAGATTATTACATTGCATCCTTGAGAAAGGCACTGTATCTCCACTGCGCCTCTCTTTGTCTAGTTGTATAAATTGGGACTTGTAAGGTTACCTGTAAATATACTTGTTAGGCGCAGGCTTTTTGCCCGCAACCTATGGGGAGTCCCCCGGGGAAATATGTACAGGTGGCCCACTGAAGCACCCTGGAGGTGATCGTTTGAACTGTGCACACCTGGGTGTAGGGGTGTAACCAGGGGTTAACTTTAGTAAAGTTGTTAACGAAGGCCTTGCCTTGATGGAAGACTGTAGGACCTTTACTAAATAACAGTTTAAACTCTGCGTTGTCATGACGATAACATGGTATAATAAGTTACAACAAATCTGGCTTTACAAACACTGTAGACGTGATACTTTACTCAAAACAAGAAATGTACTGAATATCACAGAAGTTTTATGGAAAGTGTGATGTTATTTTCATGTATGGCCATCCGTTTTAAAGTTGCTGTAAGGTTTTTTTTTCACAAAAATGATGTGGGTGGGGGGTGGGGGGTGGTGGGGGTTGCTGCAAATGGATTTTGGTAACATCCAGAAATTTCCCTTTTTTAAGCCAAACAGCTGTCTTTCTCTTCTAAACTATGTACGTATTTTAATTGTACCTAAGATACAGACTTATCTGCGATCTACGATGTAACTCGTAACATGTAACTGTAAGAATGTTATATCATACAGAATACGTCATCTCTCTGTTTCACCTTGCAGCGATTGTTCATCTTAAATTAAATATAATAAATGATACATACCTTTTTCACAATGTAAGTCAATCCTGTCGTGACATCTAACACAAGACCACCAGGTTTATCTGCGACCTGTGGCAAAATAAAGACAAAAGTTGAAAAGTTGAAAAACGAACACAACAGGTAGAAAAAAGTCTGTGTGTTAATACCTAGCTCTTTACTTCAACACATGTAATTAACAATCCACATTAACATTATGTACTCCCTAGATACATATTTTAAATTACAGCCAGCTCACTGCAAGATCACAGATGTCATCATTGTCCTGTCTTAATCTCTTAATCTCTTAATCAGTGAACTCTATTAAACCAATTTGAAAAGAAATTAAAACATTTCCACAAAATGACATTCACTAACTCATAAATCTCATTTTATTTCATTGCCTTTCACAAACAGCCAACTCACAATTCCTAACCCTCTCCTGAAATTTTGCCAGCACCAAAATATTAGCTACGAACAATTTATATTTATTTTTGGCATACTATTTAGGGTGTGTATTGCTTACTCTTTACTGACTTTTATTATGCACTGCTGTTTCAGTAGTAATTTCTGTAAAGATTTACACCCCTCCCCCACCGCCAACCTCCCCCCCCTCAATGTAAAACCCTAATCCACCTCATTGGATGTGGATCATCATCCAAAAGAAATCCCTGAAAATGCATTCATTAGAGGGTTTCCTTACTCTCTGGTACTCCAGACAACAGGAGTAGAATCGCGCCAAGCTCTGTTCTAGGAGTTGTCTGTAATCTTCCTGGCTGACAATACCGCCCCCTATCTTCTGTTGGATTTCATTTTCAATAACTGCAGACACCTCTGCTCTGAGAGAGTTGACATCGTTGTACCAGTTACTAGTGACCGGCAGCGGTAGTCCAACCGCCCGACTGTAAGTCTGAGAAGAGAAGACCGTACTGACTCAAAAACATGCCGATCATGTAATCTATAATTATAGTATGAGGGAATAATTTATTCTGTCTATGAAACTAAATTCAAACTTTGGCCCTTTCTAGAGAGTAACAGACATTGTTGCAGTCTTGAAAACATCTCATGATATCTTGGGCAAGAGACCAATAACATACTGTGATTCAGTTGCAGTATTAAAGATATGCTCTGATGTTACTGGGAGAGGCCAATAACATACTGTTTATGTGTAGTATAAAAGACATGCCCTAATACTAGTGGCAGAGTACAACAACATACTGTGATTCAGTTGTAGTATTAAAGATATGCCCTGATGTTACTGTGAGAGACCAATAACATACTGTGTTTATGTGTAGTATTAAAGATAACCCCCCGATACTAGTGACAGAGAACAACAACATACTGTGATTCAGTTGCAGTATTAAAGATATGCCCTGATGTTACTGGGAGGGACCAATAACATACTGTGTTTATGTGTAGTATTAAAGATAACCCCCGATACTAGTGACAGAGAACAACAACATACTGTGATTCAGGTGCAGTATTAAAGATATGCCCTGATGTTACTGGGAGGGACCAATAACATACTGTGTTTATGTGTAGTATTGAAGATATGCACTGATGTTACTGGGAGAGACCAATAACAAACTCTGTTTATGTGTAGTATTAAAGACATGCCCTGATACTAGTGGCAGAGAACAACAACATACTGTGATTCAGTTGTAGTATTAAAGATATGCCCTGATGTTACTGTGAGAGACCAATAACATACTGTGTTTATGTGTAGTATTAAAGATATCCCCCGATACTAGTTGCAGAGAACAACAACATACTGTGATTCAGTTGCAGTATTAAAGATATGCTCTGATGTTACTGGGAGAGACCAATAACATACTCTGTTTATGTGTAGTATTAAAGATATACCCCAATACTAGTCTAATAAACCAGTAACACACTACGTTCCTTCAATTCATTTCTATGAGTAGTTTCTGTGGGTAGTATTCATAACCAAATGATTGAACTGTGACTTGGAAACGTTAGAGATTTTACTTACATTTAAAGCCTTAGAAATACAACTTCTTGAAAAATTGCCAGGTTTGAAGATGACATCCATATATGCCTCCTGCAGAAAATAGACAATATATTAAAGAAATGTTGTCATGGTAATAAAAAATTGTCATTTTTCTGAGAGTTCAACAATAACCCCCCCCCCCCTCTTAGTTACTGGCAGCTGTAGCATGTGAACATGTAGATATACCTCAGATCTATAGCATAGTAGAGCAAACACTTGTTTAAGATGCCAAACTTTCTACAGCATGTTCCAGTTGTATTGAGCATCATAATAATCATAATAATTTTATCTGTAAATGTCGTACAAGACATAAACCTGATTAATCCTTAGCATTTTGCTTCCTCCACCAGACTACCGTCATCAAGGTTTATGAATTAGTAACGAAGAAACATTCGTGTAAAAGTAAGTTGGCCTGACGTATCTACCCCAGCAGGATCTTCTTCAAAGGCTCATGACAAATTACTTGTCATTTAGCCTCTGCAGAAGATCCTGCTGGGATCGAAACGTCAGGCCAACTTAGGTTTTACCCCTTCTCTTACACAGGCTCTTTAGTGGATAAGCAGTTTGCTAACAGTTTTATTTTATTATCAAAAATAATACAATCCCGAACGTTTGCTTTCAAGTTTTCAATGATTACCATCTGCAAGTGAAACTTCCTATCGAACGATGTTTCAAACGATCATACACAGTAGGTCAATGGTGCTTCTCCATTGACTTAACTACAAGTGGGAGAAATCACACACTTAAGTCCCATTGACAAGTAATTTGTCATTAGCCTCTGAAGAAGATCCTGCTAGGATCGAAACGTCAGGCCAGCGTACTTTTATACATTATCTTACACAGGCTCTTTAGTGTATATGCAGTTTGCTAACAGTTTTGTTTTATTTTGACGAACACATCTGAGCTGATAACACCTGCCTCTTCTGAGAGTGAAAGTATCTTCTTTTTGACATCGGCAGCAGTCTATGACCTGGGATAATTTGGAAGTTCTCTGATGCCATCCATTCCCAGCATCCATGACTTTACCATGATTGGAAGTTATGTCTCATTTTATTACATGATTATTTCAGCTTCCAATGACTGGGGATAAAATGAATGTTGTCTGAGGTAACAACTTTCCTAGGAATGTAGAAAAATGATTTAATTTGTACGACATTCCCAGACTTTAAAGACAATGGAAAGAACCAATGTATCTTTCTGGACTGTGGTTCACCCGCATAACTTACCCTTGGTTCCATCATTTGTGGTATCTGCACTTCACTGGGAGGAGGAGTTTCACCTGCAACAATGGTCCATCTACCTTTGCTGCCCTTCCTGTAAAAGGATTAGAGAAAGGATGTTTATATTGCAGGCTGAGTTTGAAGGAGACAAGAATGATGAACTCGGCATTGTGTTTATATGTGATAGTACAACTATAACGCTGTATATATTGAGTTTGAATGAGACTAGAATGATGAACTCAGTTTTGTGTTTATATGTTATAGTATTACTATAAAGTGGTATAAAACTGAGTTCAAAGAAGTTTACATTTTGTGCACAGATTAAAACTTACCCATCATAGGGGTATCTTTGAGTAAGGGTGTCACCCATCGGCAAACTCCAAACAACAATGAGGTCGGAGTTGCTTAATGTAAAATCGACAAGAGTTCGACCTTTCACACCATAAATGGTTGCCAAATGTTGAATTTGATATTGACCGGATTGCAGGAATGGTTGCAAGATTAAAAACTGTTGGATTTAAAGAAAAAAGAAAGAAAATGTAAAGATAATTAACTGCAGATAAAACAACCATAGTCATTAATCCTCTTCAAACATTATATCTTTCTTAATAATTATTACATCGTCTCTCTAAATTCCATTTTGTGATTGAAACATAATAAATACCCCCCCCAAAAAAAAAACTTCACTTTGATATTTCAGACAAAGAGCAGATCAATTAGCAAATAATATTTTTAAAAGTTACTAAACAAATGGCATAACTAAGTGTCCTGTATGATGTTAACTAGATCAATGAGCAAACGCAAGAAATTTAGAAAGATGATGCAAGGATCAGTCGGTCAGAATGATCACAAAATTTCAAAACCCTGCAATCTGTCTTTTGTGAACAACCTGTGGTAACTTCAGGCCATGAAATTTACTGGCTAAATAACAGTGAATTTCCCCATTTCCCGGTAGGGGCAAAAAAGGCACTTGCATATTTTCTGCCAGTTAACATGAAGAACAGGGTGACATTCGTCAGTCAATAAATCGCAACGTGTCAGTACCTAGCAGAAGCCTTTTATAGCTGCTTTGTAAATCAAGAGAAAGCCATGAAAATGTTGATTTTAGCCAGTACAGTACTGTAGATGAGTTGAGCTCTTGCAGTTTTTAGGAAGTTGCTACAATTGTGAAATGCTAGGCCTGGACTTACTAATCACATCTAGCCAATTCAGAGTCTGGTCATCAGAAATGTTAACTCACCACGTTTGATTTGGACAAGCTCAGGAAAACGCCGAGGATGGGGCTTTTGAGAGGGGCGCCTTCGGCTGCTCGGATCATATGATGGAGAAGGGGGGGTTCATCGGACATCTCTGAGCCGGTCGAAAGCAGCTCTAATAGGTTGAACGATACGATGCATTCCTGATTCTAAGAATGAAAAAAAACAAAGGACAATGAAAGTTGTGTGATATTACATTTTATCTGGGCAGGATATTGGTAGAAATTCTTTGGTGTTAAAAAGTTTTTAATTGGAAGTGAATTTATGGATACAGGGTGAATTTTTGACATCCATAACATGCAATTACCAGGAGAGATTGCAAGACCAATGCAGCAGTGTTTAGGTGTTTGAAGGTTGTTTGATATCACTTACAGAAGACACAAAAGTTCTGTGCACAAAAAAGGGGAAACCTTCATTTTCTCAATGTTCCAAAGTATAACTCTAATAATATTGTCTTCATTGACTGATATGCTGAGCGTATGAAATAATGATACCTCATAACTAGAACTTTTAAGGTCCATAAATTAAACTTCTCTAAGGCCGGAAGCAAGCCAGCCCCACTGAACAAAAAACCTGCCCCAACTTCACTGTTATGACCTCACTTGTTGATAGACAATAAGACACATGAGTCTTACAACTGACCCCACCCCATCTACAACCCCCCCCCCCGCCCATCCAATGAATGACTAATGAGCACACACAACAACTGTTTTCTGTTCATGACCAGTTCTGGTTTAGGGTTGCATACAAAATAACTTCGCCAAATGGTTACATTTTTTTAAACTTAAAACTGGCCACTTTCACTTGTGAAACACTGCACAATACCTGTCTATGAAAACCATACATGTTGAGTTTTCCCAACTGAAGCCGATTCGACTTGAAAAAACAAAGCAAAATCTTGATCAGTGAAAGGGTTAAGTAGGTTCACACGGCCCGTATATTGATATTCCATGTTACGATGGTCTAGCTCTGCAAGGCCACAATCAGTTGGGCAGTGTGCGTATGGCTTTACAAGAAGTACAGATGGTAAGGTCAGATGTACATTAAAAGCTTTGCATTTGCACTGCAGTTGCTTGCATGGCTAGATAAATAATTCCTTGGATCAGCCCAAAAAACTATTAATATATATAATAAAAGATGAAGCAATGTAAGCCTTTAATTTTCAGAATCGACAGTCACAATAATAGTTTATACTGACCGAACATGACCAGGCTCTAATCCGATGATCCCTACAGACTGTGAAAGCGGCAGTAACCTGACCAAATGGACGAACCACCACCGAATCTGCAGTGTCCGAGGCTTCTTGACCACGTCTTCAACAAAAGAACATAAAGACATTGAAAAAGTAACCAGCACACTTTGTGAAGACTGATACTAGTGATGAAAACATGTATTGACATGCTGGAGGATTTAAGGGTTGTCCAGGCTTGGTTTGAAATAAATCACCGATTTATGCTGATTTTTACAATTACGTGACTTTTTAAGCTAATTTACAGATTTCATTCAAATTTTTATATTTTCTCCATAATTTAAACTGAAATTATCATCCCTTAACTTGTCAGGAGGAAAGCATTTCTCTTTCTTTGAAATATGTATAAGTACCGTTCTACACCATACATTTGAAACTAAGGCCATACAAATGAATGATTAACATCATACAAGAAGATAAGAGTAACGTTGTCTTACCTCATAGAGCCCGGTACGATGCCAGACCAAATTCTCTGCATAATGGAGGCTTCCCTTACTTCCTCTTGGAAGGAGACACCTTGTCGAGTGAAGGTAAAGAGAAGAATAAACCTAGGTTAAGTATCGTATATACATAGACAATCTTGCTTGACTATAGTACATGTACATACATACAGGGGAGTACAGCATTAACTTAACAGCAGGTCAAGGCATGTACTCCTGCATGCGTTTTGATATTGACTTGCAATATCTAACGAATCAGCCAGTGTGGATGTCGACTTTGTTAAATTGAGGAATCTTTGCAAATGGGATCATTTCTGACGAAGGGAAGTCTGTCAACATAAACTGACTGGATAACTAAGACTTCATTACAGTCACCACTTTGTATCTGAATTTAGCTTTAAAAAAAAAATGAGGTTGATACAAACCTTTCAAACCTATAGGTGTCAGACAAATCAAGAGTAGACTGCCACCTTTCGTTCCCAGGGCAAACCATGCTTTTGTTTCAGGAGTAAGCCATGCAGAAGTACACTGGAGGTCAAAGGTCACCGATCCTCCATGGTTGAACTCGTGGAAATTGGAAGGATCTCTGAACTGAGTGACTGAGGTATTGGCAAAGATCGACGGAACAGAAGCGGACGAATGTTGGGTATCCTGACAAGAAAATAATTCCAGCGAGATCAAATACAACGAACAGTATCAAATACAAAGAAGCGGTATATAAATACAATTTGGAGCAAGTATCAAATACATAGAAGTCGTATCAAATACAAAGAAGCAGGGAGAGTCTGTGTTGATATATCAAGTTGCATCATTACAGACAGAGCTTCAGAAGTGCCATGCAATAACATATAATGTATTGCCCAATTCTTGAGGAGTGCAATTTTGGGTGCACCAACAGCACCCCCAAAGATTTCTTGAAGAGTACAATATTTAGCACAGCTCGTGTTAATAAGAGACAGTGCCTGTAGAAGCTTGAAGCCAGCAAACATTAAATACACCTTGTTCATCTCTATGAGTTTTGTTGCGATGCATTGTGTTGCAATAAACTATAAATACATACATTTGTACAGTATGTACATTTACACTTTTTGGACCTTTCAAAATGTAAACTGTCTTTTCTCTTAACTATGTCATACTGTCTAGAAATATAATATGTGATTGTCTCACCTTTCTGTGCATTTTACTAGGGTGGGGGAACAGTAACCTGTAGACACCATTGATGGTCGTTACCAGGACGACCACCTCCGAGAATGTTTCCTGAATGCACACTCTTGGCACTATGGGTGTGTCTTGAAAGGTTAACCGTAGGGCATTGCCAATTAAGTTTTGAGATGTGGACACTTCAAGAAGCTCCAAGGTGGATTGCGATGTTCGCCTGAAAAGAAAATCGTAGAATCTTTTGAAAATATCCGCCGAACTACTCTGGGAGTTCCGTCACTACCTGTGATCTGAGAGAATCTTTCAAGAGAGTTTTCCAGTCCTCTGATACTCTATGTTCCGTTTTAACATTTCTTTTGTTGCTCCCGACACGGTCAGTGATGATATGTGAGCAAGTAGCAGAAAAAGGTGAGAAACTCCAGATATATATAAGAAATAATTGAACCACCACAGGGCAAGTTTGTAAGGATTTTTGTCATTGTCCTTCGAACAACCAGGTCTTACTGTACTTTTCAGGAAATAATTTAGTGTTTAACTTTTGTGTTGGATTTAAAAAGGTTCTGAATATTTCCTCTCATTGAATACTTTAGCAACAATAACGTCACACTTGTTTGCTCCAAGTTTACTTTTGGTATGAAGGCGGCAACTTCACCCTGTCAATATCTCAAAAACGATATATACAGTAGGAATAGAATGCAAATTTCACCAGAATGCCTTCGATTATGTTCCTCACTTAACACACCAACAAGAACTTTTGACCTGGACTATTCTTTTAACGATACTCGGAGGAAGCGGGAAAATTGACTTGACTCCTGTAATGACTGTGGTTCTATCCTCTGCCAACGATTTGTAAACACTAATCATTGGTCATGATTATATGCACAAGCTTTTCATATTCTGTAATTTCACTTACCAAAATACAGATCTAAAAGTTTTGCAGTCAGAACCTCGTGAGGTGATGTTCTGTCGATATGTGAAACCACCACTGCATTCTGGGTAATTGACATCTTGAAGAACGGGTTGTGATGCACCTGAAGGTAACAAGCAAGCATACAATACTTGCTCACTCATTGCAATTACAGTAATAAAGAATGAAGCGAAACAAAATTTAAGTAAAGTAGGACATACATTGAAATTACCTACAGTGAGCCACACAGTTATGTTAAACAGTACATTGTGCTTCTTGCATAATTTATGAGAAACGAGAAATGGGAAAAGAAAAAACAATACCAACTAGCTCTGATATCTCTTGGAAGAAGGTGGATATATATGAAAGTCGGTGAGAAATGCTGTCTTTCGTTTGACTGTTGCCTAGTATATTAAACTGGTTTGTAGTAATTATGTACATACATAATGCTACCACAGTGCACAGTCACAATAAAACTTATTTTATAACATCAGCCTAAGTTACTGTAGTACATACGGTTGGTTAGCCTAGAAGTAACGTTACTACAGTAAGCTAACCTAACCTAGGCCATTGTCTATCTTCATCATCTTTGATATTTGGTAGCATGTAAAATGCTACTACAGAGTACTCTGAACTACAGTATGTTGTGAAGTCAACTAGCCGGAGACTTACAGTATATTTGAGCCATTTGTTTAGGGCCCTGTCTTGATACATTTGTAACTTTTTGTTGATGTGTATTTCAAAATCAACTGAAAATTTTTACAATTTTCATCCATGTGAACTTGTACGACTTTGGGTTAACATGTGAACGAACCAACATCTTGCTTCCGTTATTTAAGCATTCATTTGTATTAGATACATAGAAAGGGCTTTATTTGAGTCAGACACAACGACATCATTTTGCATTATCATGCTATCTGGATGCAATGATAAGTAGGCCTACTTTCTTAACACTAATTAACAAGTTCTAACTTCTAGCTCATAGTACAAACAGATCTGACAATAATTTGTACCTAAGTTCTGGTAACTTAAGGTATGACACGTCAGTACATTTAGCTAGATATGACAATAATGTGGGGTAAAATTCTGAGAACTTAATGAGTCGACTGAGTATTAGTGCATCTGGATGCTAGGCAATGATATTAATAGGTTGATCAAGCTCAGTCTCAGGACAGGTGGCCATGAACTTTCACTAGGCCTAGGTAGGGCCTTGACCTAGGTGTATTAATCCTACTCCTAGTCTTGGTATAGTTGATGTCTGCTACAGTTTGTTGGTAACGGTTCTGTTTGGCTTCGCATAACCATTCTACTGTACTCAAAGTGAATGAGTTAGGCCGTCGGTCCTTACACAGATGCACAGTCACAATATAACATTGGCCTAAGTTACTGTAGTGTACATAGGCCTACACTGTCAGTAACGTTCCTACAGTAGGCTAACCTCTCCAATATCTTTGCTAGAAGTAGCTATTAATTCCCACATTTGATTTCCTTCCTTCACATAAATTTCATGATGTATCAAGTATGTTTATTCTTATATCATACAAACCGGTGTTTATTGTTAATTCTTTCCAGTGACAGTTTTCTCCTTTCAAAATTGGTGCCTCACGATGCGCATTGTAAAGCGCCATTTTAATCATGGATTGAAGCGAGAGGCGAACAGTAATTCATTACAGACTATAATTCAACACACGGTTCCCGTGTAAGTGTTACATCTTCATTACACGATGCAGTTGACAGGTATTCAAACTTTTGTTGCTTTTGAAGTTCTTGGCGGATGTTGTGGCATGGGAAATGGTCTACGGTGAAGCGGTATCCCCTCCCCATTGAGAATTAACAAATAATCGACGGTGCTGGTCGCAAAATGGCGCAACATTTAGTAACTTTTGAAATATATAAAGTGTTCAAGATTTCTCAGCTCTATTTCTTCAACATATATCGACCATTTTTTTAATCTTTTGAACATTTTGTCAATACCAAAACTGTTGGGCGACCCTGATAAAGGGTCGCAACACCCCCCCCCCCCCGCCCCCACTTTGAATACGGCTGGGATGTGCAGTTGACATGTGTATTGTTGTAAATGTATACCGAGGTGTACTCTAGCATTACTGGTACAGGTATACCTTTCTCATCATAATGCATTCTTGCCATGTATGCTGTTACTGTATGACTTGTTACAAGCTATAGTACAAGGACGGACTTAGGGATACTAAAGAGGGGTGTCGCCATAAGGTCATTGAAGTGAACTACCACGTAGGGAGGGGGGTTTGCGGTACCCCATAAAATTAATGAAAATATTAAACGATAAATCTGAGTCGCCTTTTGGCTAAAACGACTTTTATATTATATTTTGTGAGGATGAGAAAGTGTTGACCTACACTCCATGCCCTGGATCCGAATTTGCATACATCTTTGTGATAGAATAGCGGTGACACAACCCTTAGTCGGCGTGCATATGTTATTTATGATTCCATCGCTTGAAATGACTCTGCATATGCAGACATCAAAACCGGCCCACCCCACTTTCATATTCTCCCCCCATTACATACTTGGTTGGTTTCAGCTTCCCTTCTTGTGTTGTCGTGTTTAAAAGCGAGGCATCCCCCCCCCCCCCCCCACACACACACTAACATTTTCAAGTAGGGCAATTCACATTCATCGGTTGACAAACTAAACTAGCAGGTGTTACCGCCCGATAAACTAAGATTATCACTGATAAGCCGGGATTGTTTGCTGGTAGGTTCAGATACGCATGCGCACGTCAACAAAACCAACCATATAGAAAATGCTTGGCAGTTTCATTTTCATTTATTTTTTGCATCACAACGTACATATATGGAACAAGTATATATTAATTAGTAACCGATGACGTACATTGCAAAAGTAAGTGACCTAAGAAACCTATCTAGCAGGTCACTCCCCGTATAAAACAGTTAATGGTAGGCTACTTATTCTGACTCTCAAAAGGTCATTTTTTGGTATGCCACAAGGTTCATTTCTTTCTTTTATTTCACTAGTAAATGATATATTTAATGTCTTAAATTTAAGTTCTGATATTCTCTTTTCTGATGATACAAACATAATTTTTTACAGGGAACGACTTGAAAGGGATAGTGGACATTTAATATGCAGTGACTTACAAGCTTGGTCGTAATTGATTTTCTCCTAACAAATTGTCACTCATTGCGACAGGATATTTACAACTGCACTGTTTCATCTTTCAGAAGAAAATTAAGAAAAACGTGATTTGAGATCTTACTGACTATTACCACATTTCACACTTTTGCATTGCTTCTGTTGTGTATTGTTTTGTTATTTATTGTTTTGTTATGTATTGTGTTGTTCTTAGTATACATACATGTCTTGTCAATATGTATTAGATTGTTTCTTATTACAAGAAATTGTCAATTGTTTCTTATCATAAAGTTAGATATACTGATCCACTTGAAGCCATTGCCTCACACATCCACGGGTATGTTACGTTTCTAATATCAAAATAATGTGTATGATAATTAGCATTGCAAACTGATCGACAGCTATTGGGGGTGACAGCTATGGGTGGGTTGTAGTGGGGGTCAGGTGGGTACTGCTCCTTTAATCTTGAGGTAACTTTTAGGGGCTCGGGAACTATATGGAGGGAACTTGGAAAATATGGGAAATGAAGCCGACCTGGGCATAACTGTACCCGGGGCCCGATTGGGTTACAATCCGTATCTCTCTGAAGGACACTAGTCTAAATTTGTGTAGGTTATAGCCAAAACTTTATTAATAATCTTTGAGGTTTCAATATTGACATGTATACTTTAAAATTAAGTTCTAATATATGTTTCTATTTGAAATATGCGTTTACGTATTGACATGTATTTCACTTGGTTAAGTGAAGTGAAGAATATTCCAATAAGAATTTGTGAACATCTACAATCCTCATCGGTTCGAAAAATCCAATATCAATCGAACCGTATAAAATCCACATAATGCCGTGTGCAGCAACCCCTTTTGCCTATACCCCCAGGAACGCCTGCTAGTGATCAAGGGCCGGGGGGAAATATCTTCGTGAACAGAACCTTGTGTAGTGCGTTCTGTGCATACTCTGGCTGTGGGACCAGGTGCGAATCCCGAAACTTACTCTTCTTTTCATCTTTCTATTATTAAAATAAAAAAGAGAAGTAATTATAATGATCTGGATTATATCAAACTATGAGCATCTCTTGAAATATTACTTCCTATTTCTTTCAAATTAAAAATAAAATAAAATACGTGCTGTGAATTTGTCAGCCGTTGCTTGTCCTTTTGAACCAATTTCATCGATTTTGAAAGGAAGATTCCGTTGGCAGACAACGTATAACAGGTATCTTAAAGAGACCATGCAGCAATCCACACTGTTATATAGATGTACACGCCATCTCAATTCAGGTACCGCATTTTTCCTAACTCCAGAATGTTGGCTATTGCTAGCTATTGCTAGCTATAGTGTCATCTCGGTTGATTTTTTTTTGTCAAAGGATTTAATGTTTAATGTTCACTACATGTATAATAAACAAAAAAAAGTGGTAAAAAACATCTTTCAGTTGAATTATTATGATGACTTTCATTCATGTTGCCAGATACATTAACAAAATATCACCATATTTGGAAAATTAATATCTTCGCCATACAAAATGCATGCTATGAGGACGGGGTTTGATCTAACACGATGCAGAAATTTATGAAGGAAATTGATCAATTTCAGCTACCGGAGTTTCCCTTTGAGTTATTCACCCTCTTTGTAGATGTTTATTTAGAAGCTCTAATTATTAATATGCGTGCAAAGTTGTTTTGCAATTATCAATGGGAACATTTTCCGTCCGGACCATCTGAAAACTGATAAATATGACATTTATTTATAGTACCGTTAAGTATTGTATTAAACCTATATCAACAACAGGAAGGGGCAGTGTAGATACAGTTGAACTGTAAACATATGAAGATATAGCTATGTTGACTCATTCCACTTGCTACGTCACTCTAAATGTCCAGATGGCAACCGGCAAACATTAATCTCCACCACAATCTTTGACTGCCTGGAGAAGATAATTACCTACAGCAAATTATAAGTTGATATAAATTAATCAAATTAGACAAATGAAGTATTTCCAACTTCGCTAAAGTCATGCACTGTCAGTCTACGACAATGCAAAAGTCCCTTTTGAAATTGGTCAGTGCAGAATTCTGTCAAAATTATTCACCCAAAAATTAGGAATGTTTATATCTAAAACAATTACGCTGGTAGGTAACAACTACCAGTTTTTACAGCAGAAGTAAATCTTCTGAGACCTTTAGAGAGTTACATATATTGAACTGGAACCGGATGACCATGATTCGGGTTAGTGTTTCAATAGATCGGTTTCAATACCGCGCAGTTTAACTATACATTGATTGCAGATCTAAGTAACCTAAGGAAGTATATACATTTTTAGTGCAATGGTTCAGCCTGCCTTTGTCTTCCAATTGTCTTGTGTATTCAACTCATCGGTACTTCATTGATGAAGAAATGATTGGTTATACCCACAGCATGGATACATTTTGTGAAATTCAGAAACTCCCCTCACCCCCACCCCGACCCCTCCCCTACCTACCCTCGTTCGTTCTACAAGCTCAAGTGAAAATTTGAAAATACAATTGGAAAAACAACACAAAATACAACATGAAATTATGGATGTTCGGCAAGATATAGGCGTACATAAAGCCGAAGTACACAGTGTACACATACTTCACAGTGAAAAATTAAAACATATAACGAGAACTTACATACTGCCATCATTTTCCGGGGTTGAAAAGTTCAGCCGTCGGGTTTACATTAATTCGGGAAGAATTAGACAAGTGGGCTATTGGAACAGGACGGTTTCATTATAAATTTAAGTTATACGTGTACGGTGTATATCTAAAGTAAAGTAAAGAAAAACTTAATTACTCCACAAAAGTCATAAAAAATATAAAAATATATAAATCTAAGAACACGTATACAGATAGTAGTAATAAGAAGGTAAGATCGGATTTAAAAACGAAATAAAAAACAGTAAACCATACACAATATGAGCACTAACGACTTTAGTAGCTGTTGTGAAGTTTAATTGCATGAGGGATGAAAGAATTCTGATAAAGATAAGTATTTAGCTTTGGATGTCTCAGTCTACCAATACCCCTATTTATAAGACTGTTTTCGAAGTGTATAATATAATGGCCGGATGACTACAGTCACTCCAAAGTCCAAACCATGCCTAACTTCGAGTGTGGGCGGCATTGGTAGACCGAGTCAACTACAGACTGAACCCACCCCACCCCCCCCAATTACTTTTTCTGCTTTCTTGATAATTTTGTCAATACGATCCCTTTCTGACTTACTAACATTACCACCCCAGCAAATTATGCAATATCTCCCAATTCCACAAATCATAGCATGATCCGTAAATAATAATAATAATAATAATAACAATGATGACGATGACGATGACGATGACGATGACGATGACGATGACGATGATGATGATTAAGTCAAGGTGCGCTCTAAAGCGCTTTAAAAACGAGGAAGGATCACCACATCATTAAAGGGGTTACAAAATCCAAACATTAAAGATGACAATAATAAAAAAATTAATTAAAAAAACCCATCATCTTTAAAATGATAGGACAGATCTCCTTATCAATTACATCGTTGTAGAGAACAACATATCAGAACAGCTTAGGAAAATATTACTCTGTTTTGGGGAATAATGTCGTCTGTAAGTTGTTTTCTGTGAGCTGTCATTTTGTAAATCCGTTATATGTAATACGTACTTGTTATCATTACCATTGCTTCCCTAGACTTAGTTTCAAGGTAGAACGTTCACATTGTCGACACTGAAACTAATATCATGATTATTTTGTCATCCCAACAGTGTCAATAATTTAGTTGAAGCATTGGTAAACATATTCTCTGTTTCAGAAAAGAAACAGCGCAATTAGTAAAAGACAGAGAGCCGTTGAAGCACATGTGGCTCTTTAATGTTATATTTAGACTTGATCAAGTCTTCAGCCTTCTGTGTGACGGAACATTAAAGGGCCTGACACCTCCCAAAAATGAGATAAGACCTTCCTTTGTGTGGAGACTTTGTTCATGACAATTATCTTTGTGACGAGTATGGATCATTTGATTTAATAAGTAAATTGCGCCATCATTTACTTGTTTAAGTAAAACAGAACACAACAGTAAACAGAAGATCAGCAGATGATTGCTGCAATGCACTCATGCAGTTAATAGTCTTTATACAACACCTAATTGTATTCTGGTCATTTGATTGGTCAATTGCTCGTTGATTGCATGCAAAATCCGCTCTATTCCACTCTATGAAATAGAACCATGGGTTATACTTTTTGGTAGCACTTTTTTCAATGGTAAGAGAGCAGAGTGCATTTTACCCATCTTAATATAATATGTTGTATAAAACAAAAAATGAATGGTTTCCATTCGTGCAATAGTGCAAAAATTTCATTCGTTGAAAGATGTTATTTGTTCCATTCAACTCGGCTGCGCCTCGTTGAACGGAACATTCCATCTTTCAACTCATGAAATATTTGCACTATTGCACTCATAACCATTCATTATTTGTATAATAGTTCATGATTGGCTAGTCTTGGTCAAGACGTTCGTTCTAAATATATATCTCGTCGAATTATAGAAATAACCGAGGACGCCCTTCCACAAAGCTGCTTGTCAGGGGAATTACACTGACCTCTACCCTGTAGAGGTCAGTGGGGAATTAGCATTAAACGACAGATGTTTCGAAAGAGGATGTGAGGGCGCACTCATATTAATTGTAACAGGCAAGGGCAGCATAATGCCCGGGTCTTGAACAAGAATAATGGTTGACCAGAGGACAAACACAACCTACCTCCAAGCACACAAACATATTTCCACATCAGAGATGAACTCTCGATACAAGATGGAATCATCTTGATGGCTTATATACGACGTGTTGTACCATTTGGAATCAGAAATCCCTTGTCTACAAATCCTCTTATATTTATCTCTTTTGTATGTATTTGTCCCTTCTGTTACTGTTACTTGTCATTCAGCCTCTGAAGAAGATCCTGCTAGGATCGAAACGTCAGGCCCTCTAACTTTTACACATTCTCTTACCCAGGCTCTTCTGTGGATAAGCAGTTTGCTAACAGTTTTGTGTTATTGTGAATAAACTGTATTTACAAATCTAACAATTTCGAATGATTCAGAGTAGTACATGTAGACTAAATAAATAATTACAGGTATTAATCATGCTAGTGCAAGTAGACTAGAATAAAGTTAAAGAAATTAACATAACTAAGTAACAATAAGCTAGAGTGTTGGGTGAATGATCATTTTAAAGAAGGAAAGGTGTAACGAGTATGGATTATTTATTAAGTAAAGAGCGCCATCATATATCACTCGTAACATGAAGCCGAGAATACGGAACCATACTACGAACATATATTCCGTCTCAAATGTCCTCTCTGTTTCGGGCCAATAATAGGCCTAATGACGAGGCAGAAACAATCTTTATCCTATAGATCAATAATTAAAGTTGGGTCTGTTTCCCCTGTCAGGGCTCCAATACAGTATATTCATTTGTAATATCTACCCAGTTGAAACGGTTGGTTAGAGTACCGTATGAGCGCCAGTGTTGGAACACTCCATAACAATAATATATCGCGAGCCTTATCTGTTGTCGGCACTCATATGCTTATGCCGTTACTTTGCAATGTAAAAAAGTGAATGTAACAAACTTTGACACGAAAGATAAATCTCTCTTTGATCCCAGTTAATAATCTAACTGACATTCACATCTCAAACTGCTATCCGTTATATTCAATTCTTTCTCAAAACCTTTTTTGCAGTTGCTTTCGACAGTTTATTTTTCAACGCTATTAGATACGGAAATAAGAATGATTTAAAACGTATTACCGGAGGCCCAGATCCTCAAAGTTTTTCACAGGCAGACGTATTTTTTATCCGTGCTGAGAGCGCCTGACGGAAGGCATACTTGCAATCATATCTTATTCTTACTTTTAACGTCAATTGATGGAAAGGTTCTCTGTACGCACTTACCCTATTTTTGTGCAAGGACGGCCTTCTATAGGAAGGAAGCATTATCCACACGCAACTTGACAATGGGGTTAATTCCGCGATAGCTTCGGGAGAATACACGCAACCGGTTCCCGTGGTAGAATTTGTTTTGTGCAAGCGAAAGAATTTCGAGTGTCATCCAAAGTTTTCGGTAACTGCCAGTTTTCACTTGCCGACATGAGTACTTTTAGTACCTTTAGTAAACCATAGGCCTTAGATGTTACGATTCACTTTCCCTACATTTGAAATAGCCTATACTGTACGAGTCCTAACGTTAGGCTACTGCATCACGTAGTGCAGATAATACACCGAGATACTAACACTGTGTGATACTATATATTTATGTAAGGGAATACCATGTAGGCTAGCCTACAATTTCACACTAGGAGTCCAGTTGGTTAGGCCTATTCCAGTAAAGTATGAGGAATGCAAGAGCTTATGCAAACAAACTCAATTTTGTCTGCTGGAAGTAAGAAGTTGCTCAGTGTGTTAAAACTTCTAGTTTCCATATTGTTTTCAAATTCAAGGAGTTCTTACTTTGGCAGTTATTGATTTCTTTAATTTTCATACTGAAGCACCTTTGAGGTTTATAAATTGTGTTGATCAAATGATAAGAAAGTGAAAATACTGATTATTGACCTCAGTCTGTGTACATCTTTGCATATGTGTAGCAAGTTTACCATTGGACAGATCATTTTGCTATAAAAATTTGTCCTTAAGTATTAATTGTATCATTAATTTTCATCATTTGTTATAGATTGTTGAACTCACCATCTACAATTGCCTAGCTTTGGCTATCTGGAGTTCCGAGGCAGAACCTTTAACTAACCAACCATGGATATCGACATTATCCCAGAGCCTGGCGGGCTCATCATCCAATCAACAGCTGGAGCTGTACCTGTCACAAACAAGAAGGGTAAGTTACTGTATTTAGATCTGAGATCATACTACTGGCTTTGCTAATTTTGTTAACTTGAATAGACAACCAATACTTTAGTCTTTTTTGTCGCTTATTTGAATAAAACAGCCGTTTCAGACTCTAGTTCAGTAGTCGATATGAGTCCAGCACTATACTGGATTGATTGTATTCCTGTGTCTTTTTACGTCAAATATATTTCAGATGAACTGAAGTACACCTATATCCTCTACTGTATTTGTAATTTTGTTGTTTTTGTACAGACTGTCAGTGGACTCCCATATACAGTACTTAGCTACATACAGCGGCTTGGCAGGGGGGGGGCACATGCCCTCCCCAAAAAAATTTTGTGCCCCACCCAGATTCAATGTGTAGTTTTAAAGAAAATACTCAAACAAAAACTTTATCTGCCTCAATTATAAACAAATATCAGACAGATTGAAATGTCTGGGGACGCCACTGGCTACATATGCCAAAATTTATAGACATTACATCACACTTTATTCAGTATTTCTGTACTTATTTTGTTGGACAATCATTTCTGAGATATACATAATAGTATGACAAAGCCTAACATTCCAAATGCTATGTCAGAGGGCTAAACTTGATCATTCAAGGAGTTTTGGTAACATCAAGCAATGCTCCTGTTTGCTTCACATTATAGTACATTTAAAATGGTATTTTTTTGATTGTTTAAATGAAACAAGGTTAATCTAACAGCTTTGTTTCTTGCCAGCCAATGGCAGTTTAAAATGATTATTATTCCTTTTTTTTCATATCCCTAAATAAAGGTGAAAGGACAATGCAGAAAGTGAAGGTGAAAAGATACGTACCAGGCAAGAGGTAATTGTGAGCGGGTTTTATTCTCACTTATAAAGCAGGGTTATGCACTGACTAATTGATTACGACTTTTATGAGTAAATATAACAAGGTTAGTTCAAAATGAGAAACACAAAAACAACCCAGTTAAAAATGCAGATTTTTAGTAAGACCACAATAGATCAAGCTTAAACCATTGTTTGCATTTGTTGAACACCCAATCAAAAATGCATTTGGTGACTAATTAAAACAAATTACCTGTGCAAACATGGTGTTTCCTTATTTCTGATGTTGTTGTTTTCTTTTTTTGTCGCTGTGCAGACCCGATTATGCTCCAGAGTCCAGCAGCAGTGAGGATGAGGACGAACTACCCATGTCCAGAACTCGGAGGGTGACCGGAAAGGTTGAGGAGGATGCTCGTCTCCGTAGATTACGGGAGAGACATCAGGATGCAGGCGATGATATAGGCGACAGGTAATCCTAATTTCCTACCCATATCCTCTCACCCACCCCATGGTGTGTTGTAGGCATCGGTTAGGCAGGAATCCCAGCTGTTCTAAGCTATATGCATGTGAAAAACAATTCCCTGAGTCAGCTTGTGCGCAGTTGGTACAGGAAGGGAGCGAAAAAGCGTTTACTTCAATTTCTACGTGTAGAGAGTGGTGCAAAAGGTTAAGAAACACTGGTTTAGGCTTTCATTTATCCACCATTGTTGATGACAATCTCTTTGGTGCATTTCGTGAAAGACTTTAAGTCAGCTCTGGCTTTATTGACAGCTAGGGGTAACATTTTAAGGAACATATTTGCAGCGATATCTTAAAAGTAGGTGGTAAAAATATCCTAAAAGTATTTAAGGAGCATTCAACATGTTTTCATGGCAGACCACCTACTGTGGTAATCCCTTTTCCTGTGGTATAGGCTTTTTCTGACTAAAGTTACCTACCTAAAAATGGCCACATCTATACAATTCAAGGATAAATATAGTTTCTAATAATGGCAGTTCAGATCTTTTGTTCTTACCTACTCACGACCTCTAGAATTTTTTATGTGTTTGCTGAAAGTATTAAACAAAATTTCTATCAAATACAAATTTCAGAAGTGGTAACAGAAACCCTTTTTTTGTCATTTGAAGAGTGTGTAGTACAATTACTGACTGTCAAATACTCTTGTAGGTGGAATCTACCACATTCAGCAAACCAAGAGGATATTTGTTGCTGTTGATTTATCTTATCTTAACTTGTTAATGGTTTTGTTCCAAGCAGTACCTGTTTGACAAACATTTTGCTAAACATTTTTCAATTTGATTTGTAATGATTTTTCATTGTTGCATCATTGTTTTTGCTTCTCTTTCTTTTCAAACTATAAATGTACGGCGCTTTTAACTACTATTTTGTTTATAATTTATTATAAATCTTAGGTATTATCATTTATCTTGGACACTAAATCAATGTTTTGTATCTTCCCATCCAGGCACAGCCGTCACCGGCAAATCCACGAACCAGAGATCCTGGAGGACGGGGAGGTCAGCGAAGGTGACGACGAACCACCAAAGAAAGCGGAGGCTGAGCCCACGGAAAGAGATCGAGGCTCACGGAAGGTGTTTAGGATTGAGGCTGAGGAGAGCAGCTCGGAGGAGGAAGATCTGGAGGAGGATGAGATTGAGAAGCGGAGATCGGCTCTCCGGACCCGGGCCCTGGAGAGGAGACAACAGGAGGCAGAGGACCTGTTGGAACAGGAAGAGGAGAAGACAAAGGGAGAGGAGGAAGAAAGTGAAGAAGAATCGTCAGAGTACGAGGAGTACAGTGACTCAGAAGAGGAGACGGGGCCACGGCTAAAACCTGTCTTTGTTTCAAAGTAAGTGTTCTGAGCTCTATTCACATCACCCAGTGTTCTGAGCTCTAATCCCATCACCCAGTCTTCTGAGCTCTAATCCCATCACCCAGTCTTCTGAGCTCTAGTCCCATTACCCAGTGTTCTGAGCTCTAATCCCATCACCCAGTGTTCTGAGCTCTTATCCCATCACCCAGTGTTCTGAGCTCTAATCCCATCACCCAGTCTTCTGAGCTCTAATGCCATCACCCAGTGTTCTGAGCTCTAATCCCATCACCCAGTGTTTTGAGCTCTAATCCCATCACCCAGTGTTCTGAGCTCTAATCACATCACCCGGTGTTCTGAGCTCTAATCCCATCACCCAGTCTTCTGAGCTCTAATCCCATCACCCAGTCTTCTGAGCTCTTATCCCATCACCCAGTGTTCTGAGCTCTAATCCCATCACCCAGTGTTCTGAGCTCTAATCCCATCACCCAGTGTTCTGAGCTCTAATCCCATCACCCAGTGTTCTGAGCTCTAATCCCATCACCCAGGGCCGATTCCCATTGCCATTCGCAACCATGTCTCCCTCGTCACCAGATTCCAGAAGTCACTTGAGAAGTTTTCTGTCAAAAGAGATACTTAGGTTAATAACCAAAGATTAGTATTACTAGTGTGTAGATAGCCTCAACAATTAAAGGGTGTGAAGACTCGCGCACAAAGAAACGTCTCATGCCGGTAATCTGACCTAGTTTTGAATAAGGTGTAGCAGAAGTGTTAGACACCACCATCGATCCCAGAAAATACACACACAGCTTGCTACAGTCGGTAATTAGACGCCAGTGTACAGTCAATACATAAAGCTATGGTCAATACCCACAACACAGTGTACATAGCAGCGTGGACATCTCAGGTCTAGATAAAGATAACAAGGTATCACGTTTCATTACTGTCTGCATTTTGTAGCAACAAGAAGAAAGCGTCATTTGCAAGCAACGGAAAGTTAACTTTTTCAGCACACGGTTTGGGGCGAGTCTTCAATGCCTTTAATAGTAATGAAAAAGTTTTAAAAAAAATACTGAAAGTGTTTTTGGTATGCTTTTGTAAATATATGATAAAGTGCCTTAAAGACAATGACTAATTGAATATAAACATTGATAACTGGCGAGAAAGAAACCTTCATTTAGTTCAAAGTACAGAACAATACATCAGTTTGATTGTTTGCAGTCTCAGATTACAGAATACTCTGTAGTATTGGTGACATTGTTGGAAGCAATGCGACGTTGTAAGAATTGTTTGTATCCTTATTGTAGACGAGACAGAGTGACCATACAAGAGAAAGAACAGGCCGCACAGAAAGCAAAACACCTAGAGGACCTGGCTAAAAGGCGAGCTGACGATCGAAAGCGAGAGACTGTTAAGGTAGGTAACCAGAGTACACTTGAAGCGAATAACTAACTATGTATCTATATCAAGGCAGACCAATGGAAGCGAGAGACTGTTAAGGTAGGTAACCAGAAAACACTCAAAGTGAATAACCGACTATGTATCTATATCAAGGCAGGATAAAGAAAAATATCTTGGTTTCCTTCCATTTCTTCTTCTTTATCTTAAAAAAACCATGATGCCATTTTGAAAGCTGTAAATTTGCCGCAGTGCTCTGCCATTTCCATGTTATAAAATGTATTTGCCTCGTTATTAGCCGGGGACTAGGAAACACAAGAAGATAACACTCAAT
>KN892890.1:0-12058 GCA_000934455.1 Apostichopus parvimensis | reverse complement strand
ATTCGAAATATGAAAGAGTAGTAATTTGGAGATAAAGTAGGCAAAATTTCGCTTTATTTGGGCTACCACATCATCTACAGAACAAACATGCTTCTATAGGGGAAACCACTAAATCTCATTGATATTCTGCCCGTCATTTTCTATTGCTTCTTGTACACCATACACACTTTATAAGCGATGTGCGATCATTCATGTTAACTAGTTTTTAATGGATATTAAGCAACTAATTGAGAAGCATGGCTTGAGGGATCCGAATTAAACTGATCATGGAAACACTACTACAGGAATGGGGCGGGGTTCCGAGTAAGCCTCGGGGCATAGACGGTTAACCTGGCTATATATTGCTTTGTTGTAAAACATGAAGCTCGGGAGTGACAATGGAGAAACCTCTGATTGAATGAATGTCTTTATCAAGAAGAAAGTAATTACCAGATTTCTACCTTCTCTACTTTCATCCGCAAACCAAGGCCCGCACATCCAAGTCACTCACATACATTGCACTTTTAACCCACACAAAAAATAAAAGTGTTTATTAGCTAGTCCATATACTACCCAGGGGCGTATCCAGGATTTTCTAACCCGGGGGGCGCGAATGACTATCTAAGCGGAGCGCCACCATCGGTTGGCGCGCAGCGTACAAGAAAATTTCTGGTTTTGACACCCCCCATGCATATCACCGGAAATGGCACATATCGGGCTTGAAAATGTCCAACTAGATGTTCACTTTTGCCTTAGTAAACCAAGTATTTTCCCAATATTATTTCTTCCATCCATAACCATTTTGAAGATTGTCACCAGTCACACATCATGTTCGACCTCATTGCATCTCCTGTGGATCATTGCTTTTGTAGGTGATTCTACGTCGCGGCCCACAATACCCGTCAGCCCTACTTTTCAAGGTTTTAAGCTCATTATTCGTTCAGAATTTGACAATTCACACTTCTCGTGAAATAAATTCACTTCAAAACATACCAATAATGTTGCACAAACTTTCATCTATGGACAGCCAATACAGAAAAACCTCCTTCAACCCATAACAGACCGGTCAAAATTGCACGAGAAGAGGGAAGAATGTTTAGGAATGTTGGTTAGGGAAATTTCGAAAAATCAGACATAGTTAATTTTGGTGCATGGGCGCATATCAGTCTTGGATAATGGTGGGGACGCGTGTCTGTTTTGTGATACTATCTAAGCGGAGCGCGACCATGGGTTCGCGCGTAGCGTACAAGAAATTTTTGGCAAATATACCTCCCAGACCACCGGAAATAACACTTCCCAGACCTAATCATGCTCCCAAACCTCCTTAAGTTTTAGATCTCGTGGCTTAGAAATTTAGTTTGGGGAAATGCATGGGCATCTGCAGAAAAAAAATATCAGGGGACAAATAATCCAAGTAGACTTTTGTATACGATGGGTCTGGTTTCGTAACTCATCGGGAAGCGATTAGAGGGGTGGGCATAGGGTTGTGGGGCGCGCGTTTTCATGCAGGTGGGAACAATCTCAAGAAGTGATGTGTGCTCTGTTCCTTTTTCTCTTTCTTCTTTTTCTTTTCCCTTCCTCTTCTTCCTCCTCTTTTTTCCCCCTTTTCCCTTTTTTCTTCTCTCTTTTTTTCTCTCCTCTTTTTCTTACCCGGGGGCGCGCGCCCCCAACGCCCCCCTGGATACGCGCCTGCTACCTTGCGTGTATATCGTGCCTAATTCTGTATACCTAATTTATCACAGTCTATATATGACTAACAAAGGACCAGCATTTTACGTCGGAAACATTCATTTTCTCTGGGGTATGACCCCAGACCCTCCCTATACGTACATGGGTCCACCACAACGACGTCAGGGCCACACTCCCACTTTTTTAATTCCCGGGTCCGTCGGGTATTTCAAGAGCCTGGAATAGTGGCGCCGTATACCATAGACTACTGCTTCTAGGGGAACCCAATGTTTTTCTAGGGTGGTGGGGCAGGCAAGAAAAGAGAAACATTTCTCTGACCTTTTTTGTTATGGGGTTGGGGATTGACAGATATTTGGATTTCCTTCATGCCATCAGTCATTATTCGCAAAATATACAACAAGTTTTGAGACAATTTGTTGTTGCTGCTAGGAGTTTTTAAAACATGATTTCTCATAATATAAATCAAGGATACTTTTCATACATGGTATATGGATTTGCCATATTGATTAAGTTTATCCTGTTGCTTGTGAGGTCAAATCTCATTTGAGTTCACCAGAGGTCAACTTTGAAAACCCTTTGAAATGATATCTAACGATACTTCCCATACTATGGTATGTGGCGGATGCATCACATTGAGTACAATTATTGTTTTGGTGGAGGTGTGCATTGTCAGGTAGAGTTGACTGACCTGTGTTTACCATGCCACAGTGTAATTGTACATCAAAATAGTGTTTCGGGCCATTTATAATGTGACAGCTATTTCTGGTTAACTTCAAGCAGAAGTCTAGTGCAATCATGGACAACAAAACCTCAATGCATTTTGCATCCTGGTTATATGTGTGCATTGCTATCGGCATATATTTCTTCATGTTAGCTATATAGGTTTTTGGTCGAAATGAATGATCGGTTTGATGGTAAACTTAGCAAGCGTTTTGTTATATTAGGAGATAACTGTAAATTCTGTAATTTGATATCATCAAAATTGTTTGTGATATCATCAAGCGAATTGGCGATATCATCAAATTATTGTACGGCCGTATGGAAGCCATTTGAACATATAATTGGGAATTTTAGATATCTGAAATTGAACTTTCGAGATACGGTGAAATTCTATTTCAAATATCTTTAATTGAATTCGAGATATCTGAAATTGAATTCGAGATATCTGAACTAGAATTTCGTATATCTGAAATAGAATTTCAGATATCTCAAATTCTCTGGAATTTCGAGATATCTGAAATTGATATTAAGATATCTGCAATTATTTGTAGATATCTTAAAAATTTGAGATATCTGAAATTTAATTTGAGATATCTGAAATTATTTCAAAATATATCTAAAATTCCTGATTAAATGTTAAAATGGCTTTCCATACGGCAGGCTACAAGTTCGGAAAATTTTCGTCACATCATAACCAATTCAGTTGATGATATCGTTAGACAGTTAAACATTACTGATAGGGCCAGACGCAATTGATTGCTGATAACACCAAATTGATTTATTTCACCAACTAATTAAGCGATAAGTCGGAAGTACCGTACGTAAAACAAACTATATGTGATAATTAACACATATATGATATCATCAAATATTTGTTGACATCAGCAGTTTTTTTGTTGATATTATTCATCAGGTAGGCCTAGTTATATCTGCAAAAACAGAGTGGCTGGTATCACCAATTAACAAATGAAAACTTAAACGATTTCACAGAATAACGTCGCGTACATGTGATGTAATTATTTTGTTTGTCATACGTTGCCACATCGGTCGATTATAGCAACCTTGAAGTATAGCCAACTTTGCGACATCCCTAAATTTACATTCACTTACCCCTCTTCCATCATCATTTCCGCCGGTTTATGTTTTACACCCCTCCTATATTCCGCCCACTCCTATCTCCCACTCCCTCCCCAATAAAGGAACATTGCGCAATATCCTTTCTCGTTATACAACAGTATATCGATCGCGGAACTACATTCCATGATATCAATCAACCGGCATACGAGCAAGGAGCTACAACTTATAAGTCGAAGCATTATCAATTCTGTGAGAAACCGGTGTGCTAATAATTATTTTTGTGTAAATTAGGCCCTAGCGTACTGTAAAAATGGGATACATCTGCGACTGAAAATGCATCATTCCTAACCTCACGAACTTAGTTAATCCTACTTCATATTCCTAAAAAGTAAGAGCTACCGTAACTCGTACTAAGATATAGCCTACAGTATACCTCTAGGCGCTAGAGCATCGTATACGAAGTTCGGTTCTCTAGAAACCCTCACGAAGCCACAGCGTATGACTTCCTAGTACTAGTCAAAGCCTACATGCAGTATTGGTACCATTCATTTGACGAATCAAACTTCAATCCGTTTTCAAATCGAATTTTTATCTTTCCAATGGCATTCAGATTAGCCTAGACTAGTAAAAGTTCTCTTTTAGTTACAGTAACCAAGGCTGAGGTGACCAGTGTTACAAATTGATTGCCACCAATAATAATCAATATATGCATACTCAGCAAGTACCAGCTTGAAATCGGTTTTGAAGGCTTGTATCACAGACATCAAGCTTTGACCTGTTATACTAGTCTATGAGTAACTAATGTTAGGTCTCATATTGTTTTAAGGACCAAAGGCCTAACCCACACAGTTAGCTAAGTTACAAGGTCAGACTCAATGTCAAAGGTGAATTGAACCATATACAGTAGACTCAATCACTATTCATTAGTTGACATGTGGTCATGTTTCTAGGGTAGAAGGGATTTTTTTGCTAATAGTAGTTGTACCAGAGGTCATTGTCTTAAACTACAGAAGTTACAAAGTAGGATTTATATTCGGCATTAACTTGTTTTCTAATAGGGTTGTGAATGAGTGGAACAGTTTGCCTGAGAAAGTTGTACCTGCAAGTAGTGTGAATGGGTTTAAGAATGCTTTGGACAAGCACTTTAAGCATTGTAATCGGGTCTGAGTGTTTGTGTCTTCAGTTTTTTTTTGCTCTCTCTATAGGGTCCTTGATAGGGACTTAAGTGTCCTTCCTGATCCTTGTTTTCTACTAAACTAAAGTAAACTATAAAGGAAGTATACACTCAAAACATATGAGTGTCCACTAATTCTTTGCTTATCACATCCAGTTAAAAAGCAACAATCAGGTAGCATCTATAAGAATTTAGAAAAAAATGATAATTTTATTCTTGAAATGACTGTCGTGGGAATTCCTTAGCCCATTGTGAATGTTAAGGATGCAATAAACACAGTGCCATAATGGTGAGAGCACACATATGCCGTCTAATGTTTTGGTAATGACATGAGATCATGCATACATAATTAACAGGCATTTTCAGGGATGTCCTCAGTTGAAAAAAATAAATCAGTTTTGTTCATTTATGATATAAGCTACAATAATGAGACAACAGTTGTTTGAAACAGCATTGACAATAAATTCATTGTTGTAAAAATTGTTTTTTCAGGTATTCTTCTGGAATTTCTCTCATATAATAGTCACATGCCAATAAATGGAGAACTTTTGGTTCAGTTCTAATGTGACTGAAACAGTCATTGGTGCCTCCTATTACCTCCCTAACAACCCACTTCAGTCACACATGGAAGATGGCTGGAATTACATGAATAACCACTTTTCAAGGTTTCAGATTGCCTGTTGGGGATCATTACTAGTCCATGAAGTAAGTCTGCATCTTAATATATGCTCTTCTTTCTTTATGAAATGAAACAGCATACTAGGGAAATATTGGGAGAGAGAAAGCAAATGTATTTCTAGAACTACAAACCTCTCTTGACCTTAAAATTTTAATCCATCACTTTTTTTTATCCATTTTTCCAAAAGGAAGTTAACAAGTCTAGACTAAAACCCAGAGAGTTTTTCAATACATTCTCTGTTCTGTCCTTTTCTTATTTCCTCTCCCTGCTCCTTCTCCATCCTCCAACTTCTCTGCCTCTCCTCCTCCTCCTCCTCCTCCTCCTCCTTCTCATTTCTTTACACAGCATATTTGCCAAGTACAGGTGCAATAAATGCACTGAGTGAATGAAAAATATCTCTGTTTCTGCTGTCAATAAAAGCATTATCCTTCCAAATTTGCTCACTTATTTGGAATTAAATATGCTAACATTTCTTCAATTCTTTTTTGCAGGTTGCCTTCGTTTTACTGAACCTACCGCTCTTTGTTGCACAGTTTGTGCCTTTTCTCCAACGTTACAAAGTTCAAACGGTAAGTCCTTGTGCAGCATTAATTGTAGGAAATAGTTTACATGTTATACATGTTTTATGTAGTGATAGCTAGTTCAATTGCCTTGAGAACTGGAGTTATACTAACTAAGGTCTCTCTACCTTCTGTTACAACTCTGGTATGTTGTTTGGGTAATAACCCTCAACTATGATGCTCTAACACATTTGACTGTCTTTTGGAAGTATGGCTTCCACATTTGTCAAATTGATTACACCACTGATATATTCTTTTCAAATTTTTAAAAGGAAATAGATTGTTAACTGGAAATGAATTTATAACCCCTTCCCTGAAGCTTTCTGGGTAATATCTAGTAAAACCTTGTTTTCCAGTAAAACCCAGTAAAACTCCAGTGACCTTGTTTACATGGTATGTATGGTTAGGCCTTTCGTGACCTCTGACCAACACCCCACAGTACAGAAATGGTTAAATAGAGTTCATCACTGACTAAGGTCTGAACAGCAAAAATGGTAAAGTACTTGCATTACTAAGACAACTGATTCTAATTCTGTTTGTTGCCAAATAAGTTTTATTATTGAATCAATTCATATTTAAAAAGGTTCTAGTTATTCCTTTGTTTATGGTTTGCATTTACTTTTTATTTCAATAAATTGTTTTTGTGGACCCAGAGGTGTTCTCTTGCAACATTTGAAAACTTAAACAGCTTGAAAGTAATACCTTATAGTTGTAGTGTTGTTACGATCCAATGTCATGAACACTTGTATTATGACTTAGTAATGTAGCAGGCAGATTAAGATACCACCAAAATACCACCAAAATATCATCTGTTCTCTTAAACCATTGGCGTCAGTTTATTCAGATTTTTATTGTTTGACATGCCAAGCACAGAGATCTTACAACGTGAAGATGTGAGGCAAGCTCAACTTAACCTCTCAGCTCAAGGCAGAGAAGTAATATAATTCCAACTAATTACAATGCTTGATTCAAACAGTCACAAAATCAGAACAGAGTCAACAAAACCAATCGTTAGTCTGCATAAAATACCCATTCTTCTTGGAAATCTTTAAGGAAACTTCCAAAACGGTGATTATATTATGGTTTTTTCAATGTTCAATTCATACAGTTGATAAATAATGATAATAATAATTAAGGATTTATAATGAGCATGTATCCACTTTGCAAAGAACTGACAAGAGGAACCACTGTACAGACCAAAAAAAAAATAATAATCAGAAGAATTTAGAAATGTCATCGAAATCCCTAGTCATTTTCCCCAACACTTGAATCACTTTGGCCTCTTTTCATAGGAAAGACAAAATACGGGTTTAAGATGAATGATACAACAAGTTGAAACAGCAATATTATCAATCTGGAAATATCTGTTTTGTTCTTTGGTGTCGATGTTGTTGTTATTGTTGTTGTCTTGTTTTCATATCTCTTCCGTGATCATCTATTATTCCCGTAGTGTTCCTTGTTCTCTAAGATAGCTAACCTTACTCTTTCTTCTTTTTTTGTAGGACAAACCAGAAAGCTACGTCGATCAATGGAAAGCGCTAAAGTTGATCATGTTCAGTCATGTCTTCATTGATACTCCCTTCACGTGTGGTACCTATGTCTTTACTGAATTCTTCAACATCCCGTTCTCGTGGGAAACGATGCCATGTTGGTATGTACTTGGCACTGAGCCCTGCTGTCACTTCATGATACGAACAGGCTATGTTTATTTTATGCAACTTAGGAGAATCAATGTTCTGAAATACTTCGAATGTACACCAATTCACACAGAGACATTTATTGGATACACTTTGAGAGAGGTGAAGTAAAAGCTTTTTAAATCCTTGCATAAACATATACGTGCTTGTATGTACGTATGTAATACATTGGAATGTGAACACAATAATTCAAAAGGTTCATGAGTATTTTGAATTTAGCAATTGGTGGATAGACCCACCTTATAGAGAACTGTTGTTTGTTTTGGTGGAGGTCAAAGGTCAGTTGCAGTCACTGGAGGCAAAAACCAGAAATATTGGTAAACACATACAAAAAAGTAAAGCTTGTATGAACTCCATACATAGCATTTAGATCCACTACAGTGAGTACAATAATAGTATTGTTTTGGGTGAAGATCATATCAATCACTAGGCTTCTTGTCTCTTTGGTTAAAGGGGATGTGATACTCATAAGTGTGACAACAATAGATAAAATGTTCCATGTATTTTTCTTGCCTATTACTTCAGTTGTAGTTTTGCTAAGTTTGCTATGTTCTTACTAGGTCCTTTCTTACATAGAAACCAAGCTTTGAATATTCATAAAGAGAAGTACATTTTCAATAGAAAAGTATGTTATCTGGTGAAGCATAGCAAACTGATTTGCCACATTCAAGTCTCTACATAACTGAAAACATGTGTGCCTGGACTGCCTTCCTTATACTTTTATAGGTAGCAAAGGCACAAACTTCACAACAAGAAAAAGCTTTAGTTTACAGTTTGCTTGCTTAAACTGCCTACACTTGTGCTAATTTTGCAGGTATTCTATCGTGGGCTATATATTTCTATGTTTGGTCGTGGAGGACACATGGCACTACTTTTTGCACAGGATTATGCACGATAAGAGGTTCTACAAACACTGCCATAAAATACACCATACATTCCAGGTGAGTCATTTAAGGTGATAGTTAAATCAATTGTACAACAATTTACCTGAAAATCGTACAAAGGAATAATGACTATGGTGTATCTAATATGTTTATTAAGTTGAATAACATCTCGGGCTTTGACTCTATGGTGAATCACTGTGTTGTTTTCCATTAGGTTTCCATCAAACGTGCTACACAGGTTGGTGGAAGGTTTACATTCAGTATATTATCATACAAATTTACCATCTATATATTTATGAATAACATCTCAGGCTATGACGCTGTGACAAATCCCTATTTTGAGTTTCATTTCCAGATGATCACAAAATGTGCTATCAAAGTTGATGGACATTTTACGTTCAGTACATTATCACATTACGATACTGATTGTTTACAGGTAGCGCCATCTATTTGCCTTAATCCTTAATCGGTCTGCGTATTCTGCCCTGTAGGCTGAAAAGAGGCATTCGCAGTACATTTCTCCATCACACAATTACCTAAAAATTTGAGAGGTCTACAAGCTATAACCGGTCGTTTAAATGTTTCTTTGAATTTGCTTATGAACTTTTGCCATGAATATTGAGAATACATATGTTCTGTGTGTACAAAGACTACCATCAATCATTCCATCCGTGTACCAATTTGTGTCCAATTTCGCATAGTAAAAGCAATGTGATAACCCTACAGATTATTACTTTCTGCTAGTCCTGTATGGGAATATATTTGTGGTTGCTGGTGATTGGATATATTAACTGATACCAACAGCGAGATCAGTTTTTCTACCTTCATGTTTTTGTCTTTCATTTCAGGCACCTTTTAGTATAGCTGCAGAATATGCTCATCCTCTGGAAACTTTTAGTAAGTATTAAAAAATCCAAAGGCGATAATTCCAGTCATATTTTGTCATGACTAAGCAATCTGTCAGGCATGAGCTTTTTCCGTGAATTTGCGGAATATCTGTGATTTCTTTTCTCCCTCGGGGACAAAAACTATTATCCTAACACACTGTAGCATAGCAAACTGGAGCATATACTGCAATTTTTGCAAAGTTCCGTGATTTTTTATTTTACACCAGGCTCATCCCTGAATCTGTAGATGAGCTGGTGATGCACTGTTTTGATGGATAGGCGAATATGAAATGGTTGTTTTAGGAACGGGAGTGAAAGCGAACGTGCTTCAACCAAAATATGTCATGTAAAGTCATTGAAAAGGCAAGGCTTGATTTAAAATCCTTGGTGTTCATCCACAATGTTTTAAGGATGGGTTTTCAGGGAGCCAGAAATATCATCAGGAGACATACAGTCAACACTGAAGAGTCAGGAGAGTTTTATGTCAGTGACCGACTTCTCTTCTTATCATCCTGGATATAAATGTCGTTAAGATTATATACTTCCATATTTCATAATTATGAGCGACATAGTCAACCTTTTAGCACTGATGAAATTATACAGAACAATTGTAGATATGACAAACATTACCTTGTCAAAAACATGTTTAATGTTACTGATACAGATCAGTGGTATTTGGTTGAGACAATGGATCTCATTGTTATGTATATATCATCTCTTTCAGAAGGAGGATATTTTCACAATGATTTCTTTGTTTCATTGTGAATAATTAGTATTTTTTAAAAGAAGAAAATGTGACTCAACTGTATAATTAATGACATCAAGGCGTCCTTTAATGATATTAACAAAGATTAGCCCACAGTAATACCCTTGGTTAATTTCGTCTTGTCATTCTCTATCCAAAATTATGGTTATTTGTGACTCTCCCTCTCTTTGTATTTTTGAGTAACAACTGAAAACTTTTCTGTTTGATTCCTAGTTTCTTCTTTGTCTTGGTTTCCTTTGTCTCTTTCCTACTTTGTAAAGCGCTTTGAAACGATGTATTAAGCACTATCTAACTGTAATTTATTATTATTATTATTATTATTATTATTATATACTATTGTATTTGTATTGCATTCGAAGAGATGGTTGTGCTAAGAGAAGTGATGAGACATTGAAACAAAACACTGCCAAAGGACAGGTTGGAGAAAAGTTAAAGGGGAATGAGGGAGGGTAGAAGGTTTTGATGTGATATACTGCTGTCATCATTTTACATATTTTATGATCATATGCAGTTCTTGGCATGGGTACCATGTGGGGCATACTGTTCTTCGCCAATCACCTCGTCCTGATATGGGCCTGGGCCGTGGCCAGGATGCTGGAGAGTTACGACGTACACAGTGGCTACGAATTCCCATTTAATCCCCTGCATCTCATCCCATTCTATGCAGGTAAGAATATCCTAAAAAGAACACATAGGAAATTCCCCCCACAGCCCACTCACAGGCCATAAATGTGTCATTTTGTCGAGATGTGCAGCACATGCTAATATCTTCATCGTTGCAGCGCAGTTATGTTGGCACAGATTAATGTACAGAAAATATGAAAGTACTGCATATGTGACTTTTATGGAATACAGATATGTGCATATATATGCAGCTGCTGCAATCTTGGACCAAGCAAAGATTATATAATCATCCTTTTACTCCTATAAGCTCCTATATATGTAACAAAAACAAGCTTCGTCTGAGGTTGCTTACTAAAATATATCCTAATTCTTAGAGCTTCCAAGAGTACTTGTTTGTCCTGCTGTAAACTAGCAGATAGCAAGCGGAAGTAGTAATATGTTCTGTCAGTCTGGTGAAATGATTTTCATTTTCGAGTGGACAATATACTTTGGGTCACCTTAATGTTAACCTAGCCTCCTTTGTTTAAGTTGGCAACAGATGTTTGGGAGTCATGTCTCTATATAAACAGTATATTTGGTCATTCCATTCATGATTCCAATTGATGCAAAAGTATGCTATTTTTATTAATACATGGCAAGAAGTGAAATGTCTGGAGTCCATGGCCTCTGCCCAAATCTGACTTCCATTGGTGTTTTTCATTATATCAGCCGTTATTGGCGGTGTTTATGATATTGAATGTTCTTAAAGGCATTGAAGACTCGACCCAAACCGCGTGCCGCTTTCTGAAAAAGTTAACTTTCCGTTGCTTGCAAGTGAAGTTTTCTTCTTGTCGCTACAAAATACAGACAGTAATGAAACGTGATACCTTGTTATCTTTTATCTTTACCTGAGATGTTCATCGCTGCTATGTACACTGTGTTGTGGGTATTGGCCGCAGCTGCATGTATTGACTGTACACTAGTGTCTATTTACCGACGGTAGCAAGCTGTATGTGCATCTTCTGTTACACCTCATTCGAATCTAGGTCAGATTACCGGCATGAGACGTTTCTTTGTGCACGAGCCTTCACACCCTTTAAAGTGATGTTTTCTTCTTCAAATTTGTTGATTGGAATCATTAGTCATTTCAACAATGTTAATGTTACAACTCTGGAATAATGAGAACCATGCAGGATTGTATGAAAAATGGTGCCCTAAATCCCTGATAATATCACAAGATAACCATTGAGTCTAGGTCTGGTAAAGGCAATAAATGCTTGACTTCAACCAACCTTATCTTACAAACAAGATGAAGTGATGTCAGCTTTTTTTTTTTTTTTTTT
>KN892889.1:18214-30224 GCA_000934455.1 Apostichopus parvimensis | reverse complement strand
GTACAGTAGCTACCGTTATTTACTGTATGATTTGATGGTTACGGAGCCAGTGTAAAAGTGGGATTTTGTTTTGCTTTTAAAGTTGAAATAATTTAGTTGCTTTATGTGATAGCTGGCCTCCTCTAACTACATTACTACAGTACCACAAATCTACCCATCTCTGCCCCTAACCCCCTCCCCCCACTTCCAAAAGTCAACTTCAAACTTGCCATAATACGACAAATCCACTGAACCCAACGCTTTTCAGTACAAAACTATACAATACGAGAGGCACAGACAATAGTATCACGATGCCACAAATCAAAACACTTCCTACTAAGACAAGTTAATGAGTTTTCCATGATTATTTCCGGTGAAATACGTTGTATTTAATTCTATTCAAAACATAAACAGGAATTGCGTAATGGACTGCTGATCTGAATAAAATATGATAGGATCACACATTATCTGGTAATGATGTTATCTTTCGATTCTTGTCTACAGGTAACAAGGTATTATAACGGAACGCTATATATGGCTACCACAGTACAGTGTGTGTGTTGCAGATCACACATTGTGGATGGAGTCTAATTGTAAATTAAACTGCACACAAAGATCCGGTCCTATATATACATAATGACAGAAACACAGATTGTAACTGAATCTGAAGGGTAACTTCAATTTGAAAGCTTCGCTTAAGTCCCTTGAATGTTTGAGGAGTTATAGTATGGAAGTTCAATGAACCTTAACTTGGGCAAACCTGGTAAAGTTTGATTCATGAAGATTGTAAGCTACTGTAGTAGGTCCAAGGACCTTATGGGTGCTTGGTATAAAGTTAAACAGTACACTAAAGCAGGGAGGGGAGGGAGATAGTGATCTTGTCAGCCACCATCAAAACTTTGTCACAGAGCCACAACTCTTATAGGGATTCATGTACTACCTTAATACTCTTTTCAATAATATGAAAATATTACATTATAAAATGAAAATATAACAAAAATGAAAATATTGCATCATTATAAAATGAAAATAATACAACAGTATAAAATGAAAATATTACATCATTATGAATGGAGTAAACAATCAGACAGTTCTACTGTGTATGTCATCTTGCATTAAAATATTGTACTATTAAATGTAGGGCCTAGCTACAATTAAGGAATTCCCAAGGTATATATGTAATTTCATGTACAGTTGTATATGGTTTTGTGGACCTTTAATACAGTAAAAACCTTGCAGGCAGCAGATAATTTGCCTGGGGGGCATATCACTTTGCCAACCTGTGCACCACAAACAGATAACACTCGAACAGACATGAAGGAAAGTGAGAACATTAAAAGTTTGAGAATTGAGAGGCAACATTTCAAATTGGATTGCTGCACAATATGTACGTCAAAAGCTCAGATGTTGTCGGTAATTGCAAACTTTTGCCACAGTGCTTTGGTTGTGCACTTCATTGACAAATTCGGCTACGGAGCAGCCAGCAGCCTACATACAGCCTGTAATATAGTAAACAGTAAACACAGATTCTATGTCGAGCTACAGTACACAATAGTATTGTAGTTTTGTGATACTGTAGTCTTCACACAGAGGCTTCTAAATGTATCTTGAATTATGCTCAAAGTTGATAACTTCAGGTTAATACTCAAAGAATTGGGGGAAAAAATGTAAAATGCAGCCGAGGATCATATCCTAACGCTTGACCAAAAACTTTAACAAAATTGAGCCTATATAGAACATACATGTGCTTAAGTGGAAAGCATAAAAATTAAAAAATTACAGAAAACATAGTACACAATTCACATAAAGTACTGTAAGAAGTTAACAATGGGTAAAAGCTGCTGTACTGCATAAATTACCAAGCTATCCATGGCCTTATATATTGTACACCTTGGCTATATATTATCAGGGATTTGGTTACATTGTTTGTAAGAAAATAACCAATTTGAACAGTAATACTATAAAAAATACTGTCTGAGAATGTCATCAATTCATTATCTAACAACCTGTCATCCTGTTCATACTATAGGCTGGCAGGAAATGCCATCTTGGAAAGATGATTACATACTGACCCATACTGTATGTTTAAAGCCCCAAAACACAAGAAAAACAAAGATATGATCTCTCTCGGTTAGTGAACCCGCACAACAAATATGGATCCATTGAACAGGCCTGGAATTTCACAATTCTTGTCACTTGCTAAAAGTTGCAAGTGCCATTAAAAATAAATCTAATGGCTAATATATCAAAGTTCTCAATGGCATTTTCCAGAACAACAACAGAAATGATTTGCTATACAGAGGCTGTTGAGAACAGCCCAATAATATCTGCTGATAAGAGGCTGTATATGAGAGGCTTATGTTAAAGGTACAGTATATGGAAATCATTCAGATTCTTTACCTGACGATTGGTAATCCACTTACAATGTGTGTATATGTCCTTACAATGTGTGTATGTCCTTACAGTGTGTGTGTGCTTACAATGTATGTATGTCCTTACAAGATGTGTGTGTTCTTAAAATAAGTGTATGTCCTTACAATGTATGTCCTTACAATGTATTTCCTTACAATGTGTGTATGTCCTTACAATGTGTGTATGTCTTTACAGTGTGGGTGCTTACAATGTGTGTATGTACTTACAATATGTGTGTGTTCTTAAAATAAGTGTGTCCTTACAATGTATATCCTTACAATGTGTGTATGTCCTTACAATGTGTGTATGTCCTTACAATGTGTGTATGTCCTTACAGTGTGTGTGCTTACAATGTGTGTATGTCCATACAAGCGTGCCCTAACAATGTGTGTGTCATTACAATGTGTGTGTATCCTTACAATAAGTGTGTCCTTACAATGTATGTCCTTACAATGTGTGTATGTCCTTACTATGTGTGCATGTCTTTACAGAGTGTGTGCTTACAATGTGTGTATGTCCACACAAGCGTGCCCTAACAATGTGTGTGTCATTACAATGTGTGTGTATCCTTACAATAAGTGTGTCCTTACAATGTATGTCCTTAAAATGTGTGTGTGTCCTTAAAATGTGCATGTCCTTACAATGTGCGTGTCCTTACAATGTGTGTGTGTGTCCTTACAATGTATGTTCTTAGAAATTATGTCTAATTGCAGAGAAAATGAGAAATAACAAGTACCATTTGTTTAGAACTTCTACTAGCGAACCGCGAAATCCACTGGCATTTAGCAAGTAAATAGCTGGAATTTCAAAGCCTGTCTAAGATGTTGTATGATAATTGTATGAACGATACTAATTAACATTGAAACTTACCAGAGTTGTAATGTATACCATGTCCAATATACCTACACTACGGTTTAAGACACTGTGTCAATGGCAGGGTGCTAGGGGGGCCTGCAGCATCCAGCAGACCAGCTTCAAAAGGGGGAAATCTTTAGTGATGTGCAGTGTCACACAATTGGCACTGTAGTTTTACACCCAAGGCACGGCATACTGCAGGTCTGCAGAGATACTGTATCAACAGCATTGTTTGACTGCAGCCTTGCTGCAGGAGAGACTGCAGCTGCTGCAGGTTTTAATGCCTTCACCTTCTAGTGTTGAATTCAACACTTCATTTATAGTTCATACTTGCTATCAATAAATCCAAATTTGCAATGTAAACTTACTATGCAGAACTGCATTGAACACTTTTTGCAGTTTTAAAAGTTATTAGAATTGTGCTCAATATTATTCATAGTTTAAACAGTTTGCTAACTGTTCCCTTTGGTACTATATGTGCTATTTATACAATTCATACCAGAATTGCATATTTTACTATTTGTAGGTTTTAAAGTTCCTGGAGTTGTTTCCAAAGTAATTAAAATTTTTAAACTTTATTCTTAATTGTACTCAAATACAATTTATAGTTTAAACTTTCTATATATAGATAAATCAAATCTCATTAGATTTCTGAGCCATTTGTTTATTAAGATCTTATTGATATAAAGATGAACTACAGTATATCCACACATGTTACCTACTGTAGAATAGTAGTAGAATGCAGTGCTTAATTTCAATAGTGAATTTAATACAATATATGCACTTATCCTATTCAGAGTGTTCTTTACTGTCCTTGGAAATCCAATTTTCTGACGGAAAATGGCGGTACAGTTTGGCTTAACTTTTTAGGATTTCCGCTCATTCTATGCATCCATCTGCCGACTACCACATGTAGAGATTCCAGAGTGCTAGAGACATACAGTATTTTCATAAGAGCACACACCGTTCCGCTCGATGAGTTACAGATGAGCTCTTCAATGTGTGATTACATCATTGTGGTGTGGACCAGGTAATTGTCGGCCATCTCCTTCAAAGGAAATCCGTAATATCAACAAACAATTATGCATTAACCAGCTCAATCCATCCATCCACAGTTAAGTTCCCATACTTGATGATACAGAATATAACTAGTAGACTTGATGATGTAGAAGCTAAATGTTAGAGTCAGTTGGATGAGTGGTCATGACAGAAGGATTATATACTGTATACCCACTAAGGGGTATAATAATAAGCCAGCCTACACACTGCTTGTTATGTGCTTACTGTATATGAGCATAGGAGAGGAGGGAAGTAAATTGTATGCCCACTAATAGGTACAACAATAAACAATCCCACATAATGATTATTAATTTACAACAGTTATACAGTGTAACTCTCACATGTTGATACAGTATCTGTAGGCAAAGTCAACATACAGAGATATTCCAAAACAGCATAGCTGAATTTATGACTTAATGCACTTAAATATCAAATCTGGAACATATATGCTACTTCAGATGGGAACACTGAAAATTCTGGCTAAAACAGGACATAAGCAAACTCCTGTGGATGAAAAATTCCTAAGCTTTACAGGGTCGCCAGCAAATGGTGTGACTGAGTGAGAGCAGGAAATAGAATAACGAATAACGAAGGTGCGGAATTGTCCGCTAAAATATAAAGATATGACAAGACGGGTGCAAAGGAGATAGCAGATGATGGGATGAGATGGAAACAGAGGAGGAGGAGGGGAAGTTGGCAATTATTTTCATTCTCCTTTTTAACTTTCCTTTCACTAAGGTGTCAATTCATTTGTTCTTTCATCCATAAAGCTTCTCCTAACATGTTAACATTCAATCCTGTCTCTCCTTCTGTATTCGAAAGCTAGCTTTCAAGCTCTGTTTCATTTCTAAATCACGTCCCTCTTTCTGTACTCCAAAGCTAGCTTTCAAGCTTTGTTTTATTTCTACATCACCTCCATTCTTCTGAATTCCAAAGCTAGCTTTCTAGCTTTACGTTTCATTTCTAAATCACGTCCCTATCTCGTTCCTATCACGGACATATCCCATGTGGGCCATTTACCACATATCCCATGTGGGGTATGTCCCACATGGGACACATATCTCATGTGGGACATATCCCAGGTGGGATATTTCCCAGGTGGGACATATCCCAGGTGGGATATGTCCCATGTGGGACATATCCCATAGGGAGCTGCATGAACTATCCAGAACAACTCTACAGTACCTACAGTACTGTACAGTAAACTATCTTCCTTTAAAAAAAACAACAATAATTGTAGTTTCATAGAACTTTGTCATGTAAGAACTTTAGCCATCCATGAAATATCAATTTCTTTGTTTCATTTCTTGGAAGGTTTACCATCCCTTAAGATTATTAACTTTAACTTTTTAAATCAAAAGTCACCAATTTCCTAAAAATCATGAGAAACATTGAAACATTGCAACTTGTGGAGTTTGTATTGCTTCCCTTGGGTGTCAAGTGGAAACCAATACAGGATACATGTGGAATGTTCGCAACTTCCTAAAGTCAAATGTAAAAACTTTTATTCCAGCTTAATTTCCTGTTTCGTGATAGATTACTGTGCTAGATCGCTCTGGACCGAAGGATTCATCTCTCGGTCCTCCATTCTTTATCTGATTTTTGTGTCATTTTGATTTTCTTTATATTTTTCATTGCACAACATAATGTTTCTGTCAAATGGTCTGATTACATGCTGATGTGTGTTTCTATATCCAGGTAGACAGAATTAACTTCAAGTCATAGAATATTTGTCATGGACATCATTTTTTAGGTATTTCCTCAAGATTTTGACATCTGGCCATGATGTTAATTGAGATTATACATTGAAGGGTAACGGAGGAGAGAAAGACAGCAAACATCTTAAAGGCATTGAAGACTTGCCCCAAACCGCGTGCCGCCATCTGAAAAAGTTAACTTTCCGTTGTATGCAAGTGAAGTTTTTCTCTTGTCGCTACAAAATGCAGACAGTTATGAAACGTGATACCTTGTTATCTTTAGCTGGACCTGAGATGTCCATCACTGTATCGTTTGTACACTGTGCTGTGGGTATTGACCGCAGCTGTATGTACAGACTGTACACTAGTGTCTAATTACCAACGGTAGCAAGCTGTGTGTGTATTTTCTGGGATCGATGGTGGTGTCTAACACTTCTGTTACACCGCATTCGAAACTAGGTCAGATTACCCAAATTACCGGCATTAGACGTTTATTTTGCGCAAGTCTTCACACCCTTTAAGTTTTGTATGGCAGGCAGTTTTGTGATATAAACAAACTGTCCCAAACAATTCAGAGAAAGCAAATGCTCCAGTTTGCAAGATATCCTAGTTTAAAAATCCTATCTGAGGTCGGCCATTTTGCATACTAACTGTATATGCGATGTGGGACCGCCCAAACAAGGAGAAGCCTTCTACACAAATCCTTTGTTCTTCTCTGCACATTTCAATGTTAAATTTCGACAGTACAGACCCTAAAAACAATACCGTTATTAGGTTATGCAATTAGAACTTCAACATTTGAGATAGGAATAATAAATTAATAGAGAAAACCTTAACAACTTCATGTGTATTTATGGCCTCGATTAATGCCATACTTATAAAACACTTGATGATTTTTCTCTTTTTTCTGAGAAGGAACATCAAATCTGTGATATTTCTCAAATGTAGTTAGATTTTTGTTAGCTTTTTTGGGGACGTTGTGCATCACAAATGTCATTAATAACAGGTACTGTAGAACAATGATGATTGAGTCCGTAAGATAAAATTTGCTCGTTACTTTATAATCTGTCTAATAAATAATCCTTCCCAACAATTGAAGGATGCAGTGACCTAAACACCGTTGAGCAGCAACCACAGAGACGGAACAAACTAACAAATGTGGGATAGGTTAACAGATCTGAACATTGCATTCCATAAAAAGAAAATAAAAAAGAAAATTGAGTTCAGTTCCTGTTTTAATTTAATTTAATGTCACAAACTGACACAGGTGTACATTCCACCAAGGTGCAAGGGACCTCAAAGTACAGTGCCACATATCTAGGTTGATTCCCAAATCTTTGTCAATTTTTTTGTGAACTTCTATGCTACAACTATAGCCTATTATTTGTCTACAGAGTAACACCTGACAAGCTAACCACTCAGCCCCTCTCTCTGTGTGAGGTGTTCCAAAGATAATTGGGCGGACACAGTTCATGTTCGGAGACTGGAAGTAGGTTGGCATTTTGCTCTGATGAGTGACTGCCTCTCAAAGTGACTCTCATAGAAATGCCAAGACTTAACCCGGCTTCGATATTTACAAGTGAAGGGCTTACCTGTCTCTCCACAACCTTAGCTCTCTCTATGGTGCATATTTGGGAAGTGGTAACATCTTTTGGCACTGTACACAAACGATACATTCCATACTCACCCTTCTCATCCTATCAGCCAATGCATTTAAACCTAATATTGATATAAAGAGGAGGGATGAAGGAAGATCATGTGCAAACACTTGCTGCACTTCCTTTCTGGCCTAGGTCCAACTTATAATGCAAATACCTTCATTTGTAACGTTTGTGATCATTTATACATGCATGTACCTTCTACAGTACGAAATAAAAATAAAGAGATTATATACCAGCACAAACAATTTATAGTTTGATCTTGATTTTATGAAGTATGTTGAGTGATAGACAATGTGCACTCCTCACCCACTACTGGATACTTCATAAACTTAGTTGTTTTTAAGTAATTTATTTTGTGCACTAATATCTTAGCAGGCTCTCTGGCCTCATACTTCATAATTCTGACTGCACATGCCTGAACGGGATCTCGCACATTATCTCCCACTCAACATATACTTCAAACTTCGAACAGACCTGTAAGTTCTGGACCTTTAATCTTTCATTATAAGTCATCTAGCTGTGTTCCATTAGCAACCTATTAGGTTTGGCCATGGATCAGCAGAAACAAACCACAGACCTGTCTGTGTCTTTTAACTTTTGAACTTTCACTTCTGCCAGCTACAGTCTACATAAAATGTTTTACACAGCAGTACAGCAAAGTGAGCAAATGCCTCACCCCTCCCCACACCCCCTCCCCACCCCATACTACTCAGCTATCCCATCCAATCTTTGATTTCTGTATCAAAAGTGTGCCAGACATCTAGATTCATGTAAAACGGTACTGTTTCAGGTGATATGTCACAAAAAGGTAAGTACTTTTCATGAGAATAGACTTGAGCTACAGACAAACCACCCACACAATAAGAAGACAATGGACTACTTCCCAGCATGTTTTTCAGGGAAACCGATATATTAAATGACAGGATAGCTACATGGGAACATTTGAGGTAGACATTTCAACAAATTCACAACAAAAATGCCAAAGACTGTCACCTGCCCGAGGATATGCCGTGAACAACTGGCAAATCACTTTGTGTTGTGCTCTATTTACGGTACAGTCTGGAATTAATGAGTGGATCAGCTCCACTCTGTTCTTGGTTTGTGCGGTTCTAATCCTAGTTTGCTAAGGAAAATGCATTCCAACTAACTGCACAGGGGTATATCCTTTGTGTTCCTTATATCCAGAAGAATTAAAGATATTTATGAAAATATATGACAAAACGTACTAATGTAGACATTTTGCACAAAAAGAGGAACAATAAAAGGAAAGCTCATCTAATTCACATAATAGTCTGACCAAAAAATCATTTACAAAACTTTGTGGGTTTTTTCTTGTTGGCATCTCCTGATTTTTTCGTCTTCGTTTTCTTTACAAGAGAAACCAGAATTGGGAGACAAGTTTCGCTGATAAGAATGCTAAAAACCAAATATTGAAACACTGATATATGTTTACTGGGTACTGGCAACATAGAAATCCAACCCTCTTTCCCATTCTTTAAGTAGCATTTTGTACTTGGACAGCGATTTTCAAAAATTGTACCAAGTATTAACTACTGCAAATAAGGTTGCATCTGACCAACTTCTTCCCTACCCCCCCCCCCTTGTTCTCTCAATCACACCCTAGAATTTAGCACCTAGTAATGTTCAATGAGCAAATATTTAAAGAAAAATCATTTCTTTCAAAATTTCATTATACCCCAAACACTTTTCATCAATTTATAAACCATACTTAAAACAAACTAAAATTTGAATGGAACATTAATTAATGATTCCACACCTTCATGGGATTTATGTCCTATATAGTGCAGCTTTAATAAGTCACTTTCCATAATAATTTATTAGTACATACCTTCAAGTTGGTAGGGTGAGTCTGCAACATGTCGGTCCCCGCTGATAACTTCAATAATCAAGCCGTTGTAACTCTGGTGGAGCTTGTACCGAACAATGAATGATCCGTCATGTCTGTCAAGCAGCTGGACCTGAATACGGCCTCTCTGACGATCAGCAGGCCGGATGTTGACATGAAAGGCCTTTGGACCAGGTGAATATGTAAAACTGTCAATAAAAGTTGATATTAATGAGTCACTGAAAACTTTTCCAATTTGTTTTTCCCAGTTTCTTTTTTGAGGCAAGGCGGCCCTTTAATTTTCCCCTTGGGGGAAAAGGTTTTGTTTTGCTTTTTGAAATTGTTTTCGTTGTTGCCTTGAGGTCTTTTTGTGTCAGAGAGATATATGCTAGATCACTCGCACGAGAATGAGAGTGCAATTATAGTGAGGAGACAGGTGACATCAAAATGGAGGACACATAGGCAACTCTAGGTTACACAAGATGTGGGTGTACAGGATGCATACATGTGTGTAGGCCTACACATACAGAAGCCAGTATGCTACATGTACAAGTTAGTCTTGTATCGGCTGTAGGATTCCATAAAAACAAAACATAAATCATTTAGTTTTAATTTTGATAAAATCCTTTTATTAGAATATCCAGCCATGCATGCGTCCGGCAAGAAGTCATCCCGGAAGTAGGACAGCGCATGGAATTGCCAACCGTCCTGTCCTGTCTTACGATGGATGTGTGGCACTCCTAGACCTGTAAGATTTTGGAGATGATCTGGGGCACATTTAAATTCAAGCAGAATAGTTGTATTTCTTAGATGAATTCCTTGCTATTATCATGAATTAATCTTGTAAATAATAAGTACTTAAACAACAATTAAACAACAAAGTTACTTTGGATGCAACTGTTAAATGCACTGTATGAGTATTTACTTGTTATCTAGAAAACTAAATAAGCTGAATAGATGACATACCATAAATTGTATTACAACAACATTGGCTGGTTTTCACACAAACTTTGCACAGACTACAGGTGTGACACCAGAAAACAGTGTAACAATTATAATCCATACATTATGAGGGCATTACAGTTGCCTACAGTTGATTACATTGTCTATATATAGTTGCACACAGCGATTAATGAAGAGGATTTTATGGTTGTGTAGTACTTATGTGTTTAATACAGTCTAAAAGGGTTTTTTGTCCCTTTTCTGTACATCAGGAAGTTATCCTGAAATCATCTTGAGTAAATTATACCAGACTGATAACTAATTGTTTTCATTTTAGCCCAGATCTGACACTGGAGCAGGAAACAGAAGCTACTCCAACCTCGCCATTATAAGCATTGAAGGAGTGGTTGCTATTAAGGACTGCTCACGTTTCTTTCCGTTGATGATTGAGGACAGATCTGCTTGAAATTCATCACAGCTAGCCACCCCATGTACACATACTCTAATAATCACTGTAGTTGGGATTATACAGTATATACATTACCCCTTATCCTAATATGGGTTTATCTTTATGTGGCTATTAAAGTACCATTTGGATGATAGTATATGGTGAGTCCCAAACTGTTTTAATTTCAATATGGAACATTTTGGGTGTCCAGAAGTGTTGAATGTCTTAAACATTGCCCTCCATGTCTGTAAATATATGCTGAATTTGTGGAAAAACCAGTACTTTGGTATCTAAAACACGTAAACATTATTCACTTAAGATGCTAACTATTTATTGTACAACATATTACAACAACATTTTGACAACCAGCTCCTGAATTCGATTTGATGTACCCAATACTGTCTGCAAAGTTCAACAAAGTTATTCAAACAAACAAGAGATAAAGCCTTTAGAGATGTAAACATACTGTATCTCAATGTATTTGTTTTTCAGGTGTGACTCTATACTCTTCTTAGATGTCAGCTAAGGTTATCAATAGTTTGGTATGCTGTATGTGTACACTTGTTGAGATTACTTGTTGATACGTAATTAAATCCTGCTTCAGACTTCAGTGACCAGATGCTTCATTTGGGAGAAAAAGAGAACGAAACATCTTGCTTGATCAAGTTATAAACATGGTACAAATTATGTCATAAATTTATAAATTTGACTAAATACTGCACTGAGAATATAGGTACAACAGACACTGGTTTGTATTGTAATCACTGAATGAATGACAACACATGTTTGCAACCTGGCTGTTCTTGATAAACCCAGGCTTTTTTTGTATTGACAGCCAGGTATAGCATTGTAAGTACTGCAAATCCAATGTAACCTCCTAATGCATGGATTGATGCCTTTGGGAATAGAGTGCGTTAATATTAGTTTGGAGTTTGTCAATTTTTGTCCCTGGGTTCAGCTGTATCAGCCTTGAGAAAGAGATTGCGACTTGCATCTAGTAGAGTCTTGAGAAACTTGTTAACTCAAGTGCCTACAGGTAATGGTGGGTCTTTGAATGGTGGGTTTTTGAATGGTGGGTCTTTGAATGGTGGGTCTTTGAGAGACTTGTTAA
>KN892889.1:0-12711 GCA_000934455.1 Apostichopus parvimensis | reverse complement strand
ATAAGATATGACTCATAATTGACAAATAAGGAGTAAAGTTTTAGAAAATATATTGTTGATAGCTGATAGTTGTTATTAGAATCACAAGAAATGGAAGGGGGTCTTACACTGGAGTCAACATTGGGAATTTTGACCTCGGTGCCTGGGGTAATATGAGGGCATATTTGGCATCGAGGTTACGGAAATTGCCTGCGGTGATAGCAACCGAGTAAGGGAGTCTGGAGGATGTGAGTATAGAAATCTAAGGTTGGGGGGGGGGGGGGTTGAAGAAATGCTAGCATGGGGCACCTTTTTTACCATGTAGTACATAGTACGTGCACTACATTCATTAAGTGATATATTAGGGTATACAGGGATCAACCAATCACGTAACTGAGATGCATTTTGAGAGAGCTAAAGTAACTCGACTCCAGCAGACTAATTTCTTAATGAACGTTATTTTAGAACTGTAACATTCCAGCAAAATGTGCCAAATAAACTTCCCTCAGTAGTTTAATTTTACCTTGTGCTCACCGTTTTCCTCAGTAATTTATATTTGTGTTTCACAATATGTGAGGGATCTAATGTGACATTATAGGCTAGTTTATTCGTCAGTTAGAAGTATGTGATGAACAATCGCTTCTCGGCCTTTTTTTCTAAGATCATGCGTAGAGGAATCGTGATACACACCTGACGATGATCACACAGTAACAGTCTTGATGGAAGGGGACTGGGATTGAGAGCGGATCAGCAGTTGTGTCCAGGTTCCTTCCTGTGTGACTTTTCTTAAAAAGTATCATGTGTAGCATTATGTTCCCCTTCTATGGGGAATCGTGATACATAACTGAAGACGATCACACATTCACAGTCTTGAAGCAAGGGCACCGGGGTTGAGAGCGGATCAGTTGGTTCGTTGTTTGGTGCCCATGTTCTTCTCTGGGTGACTTTTCTGAAAAATCGAAAGCAATAACTTCTCGGCCTTTTAGCTAAGATCATGTGTAGAATATGTTTCTACGGAATCTTCCCCATTTCCATAAATGTATAAACGTTTACACTTGCATTAGTTGAATCTACTTGTTTCTTACGGTTTATAGTAGTAATTTTTCGTTTACCGCTTGAAGGATGCGCCGAACGTAGTATATGTATTGTGATATGACGTAACCTTAGAAAAGAACCAATCATGAAACAACAATCGCTTTATAGAAGCTAAGATTCATGATAGCTGGGAGATGTCATGTGACAATACATGCTGTGTTTACCCCGTTTAATTAAAGCTCGAGGACGAGGACCTTCATGTCATCCCCACACCCCTCCCATTTAAACAAATGTCACCCCTTACCCTCCATCAATGTTTTCATCTTCTTATGGAATCCTTTCCATCTTAGCTATATTGAAGTAATTTGTTCTTTTAAAGTTTTAGTTAATGGGGATTCTAGGTTTCCCTAAATTTTAACCTAATTTGAACTTTCTTGTTGCCGGTTTTCAGATATAATTTACTGATCTTGTTTACTTGTTCAATTCCAGTCGGTGTTTCTTCTCATTACTACTGTATTTGTTTCTCTTTCTCTCATGACTTGTAGCCTTGTATCGCCCTCTATTGTACTGTATTTGTGTACGTGTGTGTCTTGTAATTTCTTGCCGAATGCTCATTTTCGGAGGTCATGTGTGACCAAGAAACAATCTTTAAACTAATTTTAATGAACTAGAATATATACTTCCTCCTGATACAGTTTGTCTCAACTCCCGACCGCTGCCTCTCGATCAGTTGACACTTTGATCAAACTGTAGTCTATTTGTTTTTCTTTATAAAATAAGACTACGGTGTCATAAGATAAATAAAATAGATAAAACAAAATGTACCTTTGACAATTGCGCCCTCATTTAGCAAAGTTTGTTGTCAACGATACCTCAAGTGACGTGATCTTCTATTTAAGGTTCAATCAGTACTATGCCCGTTGCTAGGCTGATAAGGGAGCAAGGGGACGGGGCGGGTTGTACCCACATGTAAATTAACGTGTCCCTCATTTGCCCAAACTAATGTTGTTATGCTTCCCCATTATTTTATTTGTAACGATGGTACAAGCACGCAACCATGTTGTTTGTACAAATTAGTTTGTAGCCATAAAATCCGCTATGGTTCATAGCCTATTATATAGCAGATTCGATGGATTGCTAAATCAGCGCATTTTCTCATCGTAATTTCCAGTGACATTAATATTGTGCCCTTTATCTTTTGTTGAAGTCCATCCCTGCAAATCATTCAAAAATTCCTGGCCAATAACCATTTATGAATATGCATTCCATTTGTCCATTAATACCAAGAAAAGAAAGGGTAACAACCACTGTGTTTGTAATTTATTCAGACTCTCACACAAAATCGAAAGACAAAAGGTTTTCATTATTTCATTCATTCACATTTTCTCAGTCAAAATTTCAAATAGATAAAAAAGAGAGAGACTTGTTACATCAAATCCTGTCAAGGCCATAGCTGAATTGATAACCACCCCCCCCCCCCCAAGAAAAAACAAAGAAACAAAACACAAAAAAGGAAGAGTCCTTCCTGGAACAAATTTGATAACAGAGTTAACATTAAAAAAACATCAATCAAGCAAGATTATGCTAAAAACCCAGTAAGGACATATATCAATATGTAAGTATACCGATCATAAGGCAGCAATCGTGATATTTCAAGTAAGTGAATAGAAAGTGTACCAATGTATTGAATGAACTATGAAAAGTGTCCAGAGTTACCAGAGAAGCAAACCCAACCACCATCTCCAACTTTGGCAAATGTTATTACTTAAAAATAGCACTTGTGGGGGAGGGGGGATGGGGCTGCCATTTTTGTCAATGTGTGATGTCATAGTGCCACAGAGGGTGGGGTTGAAAACTCTCTTTCTCAGCATTATGTCATGTTATAATATAGAATATTTTAGATACAGCATTAGAAATTCATCTCAATTACAGAAACAAAACAGAGTGAAAGACCCAGTACAAAATGTCACCATATATGTGGCTCAGTGATGTCATAAGGCGATTTCTACAGTGTTTGGATACAAGAAGTGAAATAAAACTGACAAACACAATGCCTAGTTCCCTACTTCAACAAACATTCCCACCAAAGAACTAGGATGCCAACAATGCATTTATTGCATGAAATTCATGTTATGAAGTATGAATAGACATTCTTTAATTTGTATCAGATCTGCCATATCATATACAGTGAACAGTGCTTAAGAATCTGCTTTGATGGCTCCAATTATAGCACGCTATAGCTAGGAAAGTTTTGTGATTACGTTATCGACCTGCCAGTCATAAATCGACCTCAGGCTCTACAATTAGCCTGTATAGCTTCTTCACACCATTAGGCTCTTGTGTGTGAACACTGTGTGGAAATATGTTCATGTCTACAGCGTAGTTAATCATACAGCGTTCACACAAAGACCCTCATACAAGAAAAAATATGTGGCAGGTGTTGCAGCCTAAAGTGGTATTAAAAAGGTCTTTTTAGGCAGGTCGATTATGTAATCTCAAGAAACTTTTCCATGATAGTGTTCTATAGTAAGGTGGGGTCTATACAGCAGACCTTTAAGACATCATTTCATCAGAGTCTAGTCTGATTGTTGGCAACCATAGATGGAGGACAGTTGCAAATAAGAGATGAAGTTAAGATTCCACATCTATTTGAGGTCTCCATGAAAGTGATTAACAAAGTTTGAACCCTGAGTCAAGGTATGTACATTCTTTCCGACATCACAAAAATTTGGAACAGGCCATGCCGGACATTTCCAAAGGAAATGAAAACAGAGAAAATAATGTAGAAAAACTGAAGAAAACGTCTCTTCCCCTATCTCGGCTTATGAAAATATGCTCAGAATTGAGTAAAAGAAGAAAATTTGTACCTTATGAATGCAAATAGAAAAGTAAAATTGAAAATGTCCTTGATATATTAAAACCTTGGAGAATGAACGATTAATGCTTTAGGTCATCGGCTTCATTATTCTATTGCAAATTTCTGTTTCAAGAAAACAAACTGACTGAGATCCAGATATACAAACATTAAATAGACATGTCAAGATACCTGTTTCAATTTCTTATCATTTAATCGAGAAAAATATCCCAGTGTATTCTACTGTCTGTTCAACATTTAAAATCAAACTGCATTTTAAGAGAAATGCAAGGATACCTGCTTTAGTTTTTTTTAGTATCACCGCTTAATAAGATTAATTTGTAATAATAGCATAGTTTTACACTATTTCTCTCAATTGTCAATATCTAAATGGCCTTTTTTCTCTCTGGTTTTCTAATACCCAAGGAATGTTCTTTTTTTCAGCTGTATTGGAATGTTTTATTTATGTACAAACAAAATGCAAATGGAACAAATTCGAAGATTTCCTTTAACTTAAGCTGTGCATTTTATAATACATGTTTGTGCCAGTTACTTGCAAAGCAGCACAAAAACATTGATATAGAACTAACATTAAACTGCACTGTAAGAAAAATGCAAAGATACATGCTTTAATAGTATCTTTTAGTAACACTCAACCGGATTAACATATCAAAACATTGATGTAGAACCCTGTAGGAGGGAGGGGGAGGAATGAGGGGAGGAAACATGTGAGGGTGATAACTAAGAAGATGTCACAAAGAATATGAAAGCCCAATCATGTCTGTATATGTGGAAATTCAAAATCACAGCCAGTCAATTTAATATGAATTTCTCCCTTGATGGAAACATGTACAAACATGTATAATGAAAGAACGAAGCATCACTTTATTATGTGTTGATTCATACCTGGCTAACATCTCACACACACAATTATTGCATCACATCAATACTTTACAGCACCATAAAGGTTTCTTTCTTGTGTAAACACAAGAAAGTGGTCTTCAGCAATAACCTCATACACACACACACACAAAACCAAAAACAAACAAAAAAGTAGGAAAAAAAGTAAAATAGAGAAAGAAAAAACAAATAATGGAAGCTCACCTTTCCATCCCTTCATTTTTTTCTTCCAATTAATATCTGCACCTTGGAGAAATGACTCTCCCCTTATCACATTTAAATTTTTTATTTTTGAATTAATCAGTGTATACCAACATATGACTACTGTTTATAGTAGTAGCAGGCCTAAAGTTATAGTTTTCCAACTAAACTACCAAGTCTAAAAAATGTTCACCACAATAAAAAGAAGCAGAAAAAGAAAAAAAGAAAAATAAACAACAGTCAATTAAATATATTGGTTACAAATCTCGACCAGGTCGTTCCTTGGACAATCACTTCAATCTGTACATCATATGCATGATTCGGACTGAGAAGTTGCACAGCAGAAGTTGTCGTTGAACATCAGATAAAATGTAAACTCGTTCAAAAACGTCACTTACATATGGCAATGAAAACATGATGGCGAATCTTCTCCAAACAACATAAATATATTTACAGACACAATATTAATGGTAATGATAAATATTTTCTGTCATAAATACAGGAGGACTACAAAGGATGCAAAGAATGGAAAAATAAAACCAAAAAATAAACCATCTTTGACTCTTACCTTATTTGACAGTCTTGCTCTCGATACTAATAAGACTAATAGTCTTTGTTTTCCAATTTCAACAGACATTTTGGTAATGTCAACCACCTTTCGATAATTTTCCCAGACATATTGTTCTGTTACGTTTGTGTAACATTTCGTGTTATATTTGTACATTTGTGGGTTAGCTATTAACAGAACAACAGCTGGTATTGCTTACTTACATATGCCTGTTTAAACTTTCACTGTTATCAATGCCACAAATACTTGGGATCCTTCAATAGCTCAGAAAGAATTACATTCCAGGGTCTGTAGTATTCTTCCACCACTGATCTCATTGATGGGGTCATAACTACTTCTCGATCGACCGCCTGCTTGTTGACGTTCTTCACAGACCTGTCCACTATCCTGTTCATCTTTTCGATGGTTAATGGTTCTGAGAAAATAAATTAAAGAGAGAAAAAAACATCCCACTCATGAAACTAAATGAAGTAATTATCAAGTGACTTGCAATGTAATAGATAGTTGGGGTTCAGGAGCGGTGTGGGAGAGGAGGAGGGGGGGGTGGGTGTGGAGGGGGTTGCAGACAGGCTCTATTGTTGCCAGATGTGCCTTGCGTGCACATATTCTGAAATCTCTCAAATTGTTATCACCACCTCAGACTTTTAAGAAAAATAATAGAAAAGCCATGGAAAATAATTCAAACTGATATAACTTTCCCACATCTTCGAAAGGTATAGTTTTGCTTAGAGTTACCACTTGCGTGTCACTGTGACCATGCAGTGACATATATATTCAGACATAACTTGATCCCGTCCATTGCTCTAAGAGACGTTTCTCTCAACGACCTTAATACTAGCTCCTAAAGCTGATTCCAAACTACATCATCCAACACAGAAAATTTTGTTGTCTCACTAATCCAATCAATGTATTGTGTTGTCGGCTAACTTGTTATGACTTTTTGCATGTTTTGACTGCAGTATATTAAACTGTAATGTTCTTATTGTAATTTCCTATCACTAGAATGTGGTAAATTCAACACAAAATGCCAAAATACTTTATTTATGTCAATGGAATGTAACTGTTAGTTTGCTGTTTTGCAAGTTTGCTGACGATACTGCCATGATTGGCTTAGTCAATGCCTCAATGGTAATGGTGATGAAGCTTACTTACGTCAAATTCAGTCTTTTGTGAACTACTGTGATCTTAACTTCCTCCAATTAAATGTTGCTAAGACCAAAGGAATGGTTATTGATTTTCGTCGCAATACTAATCCTCCATCCCCTGTTGTTGTCAAAGGAAGTGTAGTTGATCATGTTACGTCATATAAGTATATTGGGGTAGTGCTGAATGATCACTTGGCATGGGGAGATCATATTGATATATTGGTTAAAAGGTTGAATTCTAGATTGTACTGCCTCCGTAAGATGTCGAATTTTGATGTTCGTCATGACATCCTTGAAATGTTTTATAATTGTACCATTAGCGGGGTTTGGCGTTACTGCTTGATTTGCTGGGGTGGGAATGTCAACAAACATGAAAAAGATCGTATTAACAGCATCATTAAGAAAGCGGAGAGTAGTAGTCGGGGAACCCTTGCCTTCCATTGACTCGGTTTACCACAGCCTTCTCGAGTCCAAACTGGACGCGGTATGGAAGGACCATACCCACCCCCTCTATGTGCTACTTCATAGTAGTCAGATGTCCAGAGGCAGTGGCAGGTTGAGACTTCCGTGTCTCAAAACCACTAGATACAGAGATTCTTTCATACCCCGTGCAATTAAGCTTTTCAATGAGGTTTTGTTACGTTGACTCTCATATATTGACTTTTTCTTATTATTCTTACTGTCTTATTGTACAATATACACATCTATTTTTTTGTAACATTTTCATTGTTTTATGAGCGAGTGCCTGAATTTCCATTTGGGATCAATAAAGTCTTACTTACTTACTTACTTACTGTTATCTGCAATCAAAGAGAAGAGACGTACAGCTCTTTATAAAACCATTCATTTTTTTAGTTATTGATTTCATACCCAATATCATTTGCACTTTGTTTATTCTTTTTTATTCTCTTGTCAAGGTAAAGACAGGTATCAAGTGGTATTAACAGGATACCAGTTTCAACAGTAAACGACACACAATCGATGCAAATGAAGATATGCAGGTTATATCAATTTCAGGGTTATTTCAGCACCCTTTGTAAAAATCCTGGAGACATTTCCGGTGGAACTTCCTATTCGTGAATAGTGTGTGAAATCTGGCGACTCTCCCTGAAACCTGGGATGTCTGGTCTCTATACTTAAGTACACAGCTGAAGGGAACAGAAGAAAGTATCCAGGGAACTTGTTTGTATCTTCATCAAACATATATTTTAACAGTCCTCAGTGATTTGGATATGCTGTCTGTTTGTGGCTTACCTAGATCTAAGTATCTTATTACTCCATCCAGCTCTTGAATGGTATTATTTTTCCAGTCCTCTAGTCTCAACACGTGGATGTTCTCCAGGCCGAAGGTTTCCACCCATTCCCGAAGGTAAATTGCATATTTGCCTTGATACAGATGCTGGAGAGAAGAAAAAAAGAACTTTGAGCAAATATCTAAATGGCACCGAAGCTAGCTAAAAACTTGAGACCTCAACTTATCTTACCGTCATGGCTTTTGTCAATGTTCCTGTTGTTATATCAATGCATCACACACACACATGCACAAAATTCCACTCATACTTGTTTAAACAACCACACCCACCCACCAACTTGATAGCATAGGTTATTTGCACGTTTACACAGCGAGTAACCAAACTTATAGTGGATAATAAAAAGCCACTCTTTTTTTTTTATGGCAAGTTTTAATGGCATCAAATCTACAAGCTAGAGTACTTAATACAAGAAGAAAAGGCAACACCAGGACAAAAATAACCCACTCCGCCCCGTACCATTACCTCTAATTTCCCTTGCAAGTTCTGAGTGCTCTACAGTTCTTAGTTTCCTTGAAGGCAAGAAAAAAAAACTCAACTGAATGTATGAAATTTAGTCAAAGGGGAATACTCACGTTTCCATATGGTGCAGTAGGAGAGCTTCGGCCATGTACAAAGGCACAGTACCTAATAGTGTGCTGCTTCTCACATGCAACCGCATTTTTCACCATAGAGTCAAAGTAAGCTCTGAAGGAGATCTTCTTGTAACGATCACCAAGCATGTAAGTAGTCCACAACCTTTGAAGCAAACAAAAAACAAAAAAACAAAAAAAAATTAAAAACAAAAACATGAATATTGCATAAGGCAATAGCATATATTACAAAGTTTTCAAATAAGAAATAAAGCTTTGTGAAAAGGATAATAGTTTTACCCAAAAAACAGGTGGAAAAAAAAGAAAGATCATAAAATATTGTTACAATCTGTGTTTTAGTGTTGTTAATCTTAACTTTACAATGGGAAGAGAGAATGGGCAGTGTTCACGTATTCAAATATACAAACTTCAAGCTCCATTTGCAAACTTTCTTTCACCGTCATGGATAGGCTGTTAACAGAACAGTTCACAATGATTTAACAGACACATACCCTACAAGTTTTAGCAGAAGTTAAATGGCAGGTTCACTTTCAGAAAAAAAGAAAGACAGGGAAAAAGGAATTCCAAAACCAAAACATGGGTGTGGGATGAAGCAGCTTAAAGAGACCACATAAGAATGAGGATTTAGTTTGTTTATCATCAAATTGACAAACTGCATCAGGTAAACTCACTTGAATCAATTGCCTTTAAGGTAACTGTAATGACAGGGCTAATACCTTTTTTCCCCCCCCTCCCTCTCCCACTAACTGTGTAATATGTTACAAATCAGTATTAAAACAAATGAATCCAGCGAGACAAATCTTCACTTCACATTGAAGTGACATCGGATGTATTTGGCACAAATCTCTGACTGACAGAAAGTGAACAGGACAAATGCACATAGGTCATGATTCAGTACTAAGATGCCTGGGTAGGGTGAAATGGAGGGTGGGGGAGGGGGAAATGGAGGGTGGGGGAGGGGACCAGAGCTGTATATAAAATGCTGCAGTGAGTCATCATTCTCTGCTTGTGGAACCAAATTCAACATATGACACAGTTGACACAGAATCGCAATATATATTCTTACCATTTTAGTGAAGTGGTCACCACACATGTCTGACACTATATTTTAACTAAACTACTTAAGACTTTACTTACCTAATTTTTACTTTACCTAAAACTAACATATTGCACTAAGAAAGACAGCTCTGCATATCTATGTAAAAACTAAGACTGACCCGCTTTAGTTAAACAAAAGTTTCAGCATCTAAGAATTATTCCAAGACTTAGCTTTCCGAGAGTTTGGTTGTGATGGGAGGTGGAAGGGAAGTGTAAAGTAAATATAACAGCAGATTGACCTACAGATGATGAAAATTTAAAAATTTGAAAGAGTACCACGGTATTTGGCCGCAGTAGCATCAGAGTTCAGCTTGAATACCAGCCGAAGTAACAACAGAGTTCAGCTTGAAAACCAGGCTAAAGTAACAACAGAGTTCAGCTTGAAAACCGGCTAAAGTAACAACAGAGTTCAGCTTGAAAACCAGGCTAAAGTAAAAACAGAGTTCAGCTTGAAAACCGGCTAAAGTAACAACAGAGTTCAGCTTGAAAACCGGCTGAAGAAACAACAGAGTTCAGCTTGAAAACCAGGCTAAAGTAACAACAGAGTTCAGCTTGAAAACTGGCTAAAGTAACAACAGAGTTCAGCTTGAAAACCAGCTGAAGTAACAACAGAGTTCAGCTTGAAAACCAGGCTAAAGTAACAACAGAGTTCAGCTTGAAACAAGCTTGAAACCAGCTGAAGTAACAACAGAGTTCAGCTTGAAAACCAGGCTAAAGTAACAACCGAGTTCAGCTTGAAAACCGGCTGAAGAAACAACATAGTTAAACTTACTTGTCGACTGGATTCCTGAGAATGGCAGTTATTTTAGCCTTTGGCTGCAGAGTATGTATCAAATCAGCCAGATATATTGGAGGTTCTCGTGCATTTGGAAAATGCTTTTGCCATTTAAAATCTGCCAGACCCCAAAGGTTTGATATAGATGCATCTCCTGTTGGTCAATGGAAGAGAAAAAGGTTTTTCAGTGTACTGCTGTTATTCAGAATGATGCAAAAGTTCAACAACTTTAATTGGTAAAATGAAAAGAAAACAGATAATGAGAGCAGACTCTAGCCTAATAAAAACTTCATGATGAGAGGGAAACTTATAAATGTAGCTTCACTCAGGCAAAACTGAGAAACTTATAAATGTAGTTTTACTCAGGCAAACTGAGAAACTTATAAATGTAGCTTTACTCAGGCAAAACTGAGAAACTTATAAAAGTAGCTTTACTGAGGCAAAACTGAGAAACTTATAAACTGTAGCTTTACTCAGGCAAAACTGAGAAACTTATAAAGGAAGCTTCACTCAGGCAAAACTGAGAAATTTATAAATGTAGCTTTACTCAGGCAAAACTGAAACTTTTAAACTGGAGCTTTACTCAGGCAAAACTGAGAAACTTATAAAGGAAGCTTCACTCAGGCAAAACTGAGAAATTAATAATGTAGCTTTACTCAGGCAAAACTGAGAAACTTATAAAATGTAGCTTTACTCAGGCAAAACTGAGAAACTTATAAAAATAGCTTCATTCAGGCAAAACTGAGAAATTAATAAATGTAAGCTTTACTCAGGCAAAACTGAGCTGGTAGGAAATCTTTCTGACCCGACAAAGTTCTGACCCAACAAACTTATTTCCAGACAGTGAAAGATGAGAAACAGGATAAAAAGATTTCTCAGGGAGGTTAAATGCTTATTGGGTGGAAGTACAATTCTACACCACATTAGGACAATATTACAACTAGTGTGCATGATAGAGTACATAGACTTTTCACCCTAGGCTATTTCTAAACACACACCTCCTTGGGTGTTATCTGCTTACACTTTGATCTTATGGTTGAAAATACAAGAGGGCAATCCACAGAGCTGCTGCATATCTTTTATGTACTGGGGTACTTCCCACCAAGTTTGAAGAAAATCGTCCCAGCTGCTTAGGAGGGGTTATTTGACACAAACTTGGACACACACACAAACACGCAGACACATGCACACGCACATGGACAGACAACCACACACACGGACACGGTTTGACCCCTCCCTCAGTCATGGACTTTTGGTCACCCTGGGATATCCCACCATGGGTGACCCCCGAGAGTAGCTAATCAGGATATTTACCAATACTATGGCAACTGTTGCTATGGCAACTGACATAGCTACATAGCAATATAGGAATTTGTGTCCATTTTTCACCAGGATAGCTTAGTCTACACTGTATGTTCTTCTTTGATTAGTCAATAACAACATTTCCTCTGGAAGATCCTTTTAAACCATACAACAAAATTATTTAATGTAAACAAATTCTTGAAGTAAACACCTCATGAATACCTACCAAATACAAGTTTGGAATTATTCTTAAGTTGGGTTATTGCTTGGTCTGTTATGAAATTATAGTACCATTGGAGAGAGCGATCATGGCCTTCTCCTGTGATTTTGCGAATCTTTAATACTGAAAAGAGAAAGAGAAGTGAAGAGAGATGGAAATCAATAAGTCAATGAATTAAACAGGTGATGAAAAATTTCAAAAAGAAAAAGAACTTGAAATGAGTAAACAACAGACAATTTCTCAATTTCTTTCTTTCATTCATGCATTCTATCAGATTGTCTCTTGGTCACAAGTAGTCGTAATAATAGATAAGAAAATTCCTACCTCCCTTCAGCCCGGATATGGCCGGCAATTTCAAACAAGACACAAACACAAACACCGGTTTGGATATTTAGGAGTGAAGGGCTTACCTGTCTCTCCACAACCTTAGCTCTCTCTATGGGGCATATTTGGGAAGTGGTAACATCTTTTGGCACTGTACACAAACGATACATTCCATACTCACCCTTCTCATTCTATCAGACAATGCATTTAAACCTGATATTGATATAAAGAAGAGGGACGAAGGAAGATAATGTGCAAAACACTTGCTGCACTTCCTTTCTGGCCTAGGTTGAACTTATAATGCAAATACCTTCATTTGTAACGTTTGTGATCATTTATACACTCCAAAAAACACTGGTTTGGATATTTACAAGTGAAGGGCTTACCTGTCTCTCCACAACCTTAGC
>KN892888.1:0-14426 GCA_000934455.1 Apostichopus parvimensis | reverse complement strand
TTACATCACAGTTACATTACATTAACCTTTTCAACTGCCCCAATTAAATGGAAATTATATTTATTCCCTCCCGAGGGAGATTATTAGCAGATTCACCATTATTATCCACAGCTGTGAACAAAGTCACTTGAAAGTTGAGCATCAAATGTTTGAGGGATGTCACATTCTCATAAATTATTTATTCTCTCCATTCTGTCAATGTTTCCTGGATCCATTGACATCTTCATGATCTTCTATCTTACTATAAACAACTCCTGAACTCATCAAGCAGTGGTTAACCTACAAAATTTGAACCAAAACAATTTTTTTTGTTTTTGACAGTTGTAAGCCATACTGCATTAATGACATAGCCTATACACATACTAGCTCCGTTTGAAAGAATCAAAGCTATAGGCACCACCCTTTGAACTGGTCACTCTCGGGCAGAATAGCGAGTTCAATTCTCTCTGTATTTCCACAGGTTCAATCCATTACCATGAATTTCATTTTAGTCAACTTGCCAAGTTTTCATTTAAATAAACAAGGCACAAAACCGTCATTTTAAGTTATTGACAATATCAATAAATATTTGCTGCGCATTAGAGACAGAAAAAAATGGATAAATCCAACATATTAAACTGTCAGCCACAAACTTTTTCCGACCCAATGTATAATATTAGAGAACAAGGACAGGCAACCCACCATCTTTATAACTTATATGAGATGTAAACAGCTCCCCTAAACAGCTCTATGAAAAATACTTTGTACCATATCTTGGTTGTCAAGGGGGCGGCCATTTTGTTTTAATTTGAGATGTCATAATGCCACTTATAGGTAAACTCCCTTTTCTTTCTCTTTTCACACTGTTTACAATGCCACTAACAAACAGGTGATGTTTGGAAATTCCTGTTCCAACAACAACTGAAAAATACCGCCCCTTTAGTAAATAGATGATGAAGAAACATGTTTAATAATTGAAGCAATTTAGTTTTAGCGCTTAGTTTGTCATTATCATAGAATTTGGAAAATAACGACATGATGCCTCCCAAATGGAGTGAAATTTGTTCTTAGCTACTTTTGGAAGTTGTTTATCCTATTAACAATCTCCACCACATATATATGGTGCTTTAGGTTAGCTTCTTTCCTAAAGAAAGTATTCACTGAATGATGGAAGACTCCCTGCAAGTTTAGCAAGGCTTGATCAAGTCAATTTATGATGCATAACAAAAACAAGGTAAGTTTGGTCTACATAATTACTGTCCATATCTAACGAAAGGAAATAATCTTCTTTCAGGCAATCTGTTTTAAGGACACCTAGGAACAACATTTTTATCACTCTAATAAAATATTTTATTGTCTTCTTTGCAAAGGGGAACATCATGTTATTCAAATAACACATGTGGGCTTGTAAATATGGGTTAACTTATTAAGGCCTAAATTATGTAATATTGATGAGCGCAACACTCCATGTGATAGTTTGTACATATTTAATGAGTTTCTCAGATTTATCAAAACTTTCAAATTTGTTGATCTTGGAAAACGAAAAGCACTTTTGAAAAAATTTGAACAGATTTTGAATGAGATTATCACACACAACACATATGTACTGACTATGGGGCAAAATGGTCTAGATTTCCGTAGTACTTTAAGCATTTGAGAAAAGAAAGAAGGTGTTAACTGACAAAAACAGTTTCTACATTTTTTATGTCTTCTATACTTGTCTGGACTTTCCACATGTATGAAGATCTATCAACTTGAAATTCTAATTAACAATGTCATCCACAGCATTAGTTCAGTACTGTTAAATCTGAGGATGCATTCCATAATAAACACATGTAATTTCAAACAAATAAATTTAACAGTATGGTCAACGGGTTGACAAACAGATATAACGTCTGTATTATATTTGTTCGGCTATTAAACGTTAATTGGCTCATTCTTTGCGAACAGGCCAGAATCTGCATAACAACGGTCCACATCAAAATAGTATTGATTTTCCTGATGAAACCAACATTGCTCCCTGTCGTTCCTTAATTAGGGAGCCCCATCTCTTACCTCCCCCCCCCTCCCTCTCACAATAAATTCAATAATCATAGCAGCTTGAACTTGCCAATTAAGGGGGGGGGGGAACTTGTTAATACATAGATTCACACAGAACACAATCCTTCCAAAGATATATATATATATATATTAAATTATATATATTAAATTTTACAACAGCTTTTTCACAACTAAAGTGCACTACTAAAAAACTTCCAAATCATTTCCCTCTTCTAAAAACCAGTCTCTAAGTAGCAAGATGGCATACACAATATACACCAAACAAGTACTGAATAATACAACAATATCTAAGTCTCCTACTACCATCAACTACCTACAGTATATTCCTTTTATCATCAAATATATTGTGTTCCAAAATTGTCACTTATATCAAACAGAGCAACCTTCATAACTACAAGTACATAATGACATGGACAGTTATGCTAATAACTTTGGAAATTCCCGCACACAAACCATAAAACCATACTTATCGTAACTTATTATTTTATTATCATTTTTTTTATTTTATACAAACCTTCATTGTTGAAGATAATTCCAGATGCGGTAGCACAGGTGACTTCATTTCTGCCTTCTTCCGAATCCCGCTGTAGCAATACGTACAACAGTTGTTAAGGAATTCTTGAGCTAGAGTATACTGCATTTCCCTGCCGGTAAAACGTAAATCCTGAGACAACATCTCGCGGAGTGTTGTGGAAGCTTTGTGATAAGCCTAGGAGAGATATCCCCTATGATATAACCAACCTGATCTTGAAAGCTGGCAGGAGTCACCAAAAGTCATGTTTGGGGATCATAAAGGTCTATTTTCAGGGGTAGAGTTTGCATCTCAAAGGAGCTCCTGATTTTCATTTTAGGGGTACACCTGTTTATTCTTACCATCATCATACCCGGAACTACAAGAGAAGCCAAAAACTCGCTGGGAGAGCGAGAGATATGGCACAGCAATAGGACACTATTGAAATAAAATCCCATAAACAAGCTTTAAGGTAGATTTACCTTAGCAAGAAAGCTAAAACACGATTTAAGCTAAAACCTGTTCCTGGTAACATCCAGTTTCTTTTGGGGCTATATGTTTATAATTTTAGAGATACACCCAATGAGCTATCTACAGAATAATGATAAGTTCATTCTTTTAACTAAACTAGATCAAATGCCAAAAAAACAAAACAAGTGTAGCCTACAACTACCGACAAATTGAAAGGTGGAAGCGAGTTCTAGCTGTTTCCTCTGTCTTCAAATCTTAGCAATTAGTCACCTGAAATAAAATACCTTTGGCATTATAAAACTCATTAAGACTTTTTTGTTTCTTTCTATTTTCTATGAATACTAAACTAGCTTGAGGATGGGTACAACACTATGTGTAAACTTTCCTGTACAAGGACTGACTGTACTTTAAGATCATATATGGTCTGCGAATAGTGTACGTCACTCCCTGACTGGTAAATCTGGCAGGGGGACAGAGTGGGCCGAGTCTCAAATGTGTTGATATTGGGGGCACGGCGCTAAACATGTTACTGGTTTGTAGGTCAGGTAGATGAGGAAAGTGTCTAAGTGCAGTGGAGACAGGTAAGTGAGGAGCAAAAGTAACTTCAAAAATTATCTGCAATTTGAAAGTTGTTCTTATACAGTTTTTTGATGGGAGTGATACAGATTTAATTCCAGGTATCAGGAAATAATTAACCGGGTATCGCATCCCAAAATGCTATACAAAGTGGTCAAATTGTGAACAAATTCAATGATTTATTGCAGTTTTCACACTGGAACCATAGTAAACTATATGAAATTTATTTTTAGAAGCTTCAACACTGCTACACAAAGTTTGAATACTGAATTATTCCCAGGGGCATTACTGATTAAAAGTACTATTAGCAAGGAGACTACCATTTGTTGCTGCTGCTATAAAATGAATTTATCTTTAGTACATATTAATAGAGGTTAAAAGACACTGGTAGTGCACACTTGACATTATACAATTATTACATTCATTTATTGACTAATTGATTTATTTTGATTTGCTCTTAAGCTAAGGTAAGGACGCAGGTGAGGTTGGACAAATCGTGATTCATAAACGTCGACAATATTTGCATCAAGTGCCTTGGCCAAGAGAGGAGCTGGTAGGTAATCTATTCAGTGTGAAACCTGAAGTCTTGAAAATGTTATATTTAGCTCAACAAGAGACGCAAAGAGGATGCTTCCTTGCGAAAGAAAATTAATCTAGCGTACAGATTCTTTTCTCTTTGAACCATACCAGTTCTGACAAAAATACATTTGATGATTGTTTTGCAAGGATATCTTGACTTCCCTCTCGTTCCCAGTCTTCGCCTCTTCATGTTTGGGAAAACCCCTTTCATGATCTTGCCAAAGTCCGCAGGACAAACGGCAGATATCGTGAAACTGTCGCAGTAAGCCCTGGAAGAGGAGAAGAAAAAGTACAGAGACATAAGAAAGATTAGAAGTACGCATCAATTCGAGTTAAATATCAAGGCAAATGTCAAATGTAGAGGCAGGAGGATGACGATGATGCTGGAGGATGCTATAGTCTCCTTCAAATGTAACTTTATCCTTTCTTGCTCAAGTACTACACCAACTCAGTTTGTTAGATCGATGGGATGAGAGCATAAAGAAGACCGGAGAAGAGGAAAGTAATTCATTCTGTCACACATCAGAGAACAAAAAATACTTCAGTGACAGAAATTTCATGATCCTTTGATCAAAGTAATGCAAAGCTATGAACATATAGTTCTTGTGACAGACAGTATCAAAGGATTGGCACAAAAAATTTTACCTCTTTACTTTACCAAAATTATTCTCTTATTGGACTGTGCCAAATCAAGGGATGTGTTACTGGACCTGCCCTGTCACAAAAAACGCTTTGGGTGGGGAGAGAGGCTTGGAGCTATCGGAAATCTCCGTTTTAAAGTATATCATAAAAATGTCACCATTTATCAAAGTAGCAATGTGGTTATCCCAAAATTCACTGGTTTGGGTATTTACAAGCAATGGTACATTACACCTGTCTAGACTCTTATAGTATTGCACCATCTCCATCTACCTAGCCATATCAACTGGTAACACTGTATTAACTGCAAAGTGGTTATGGTAGAACAATGCACTCACTAATGGGTCCCTAACTATACAATTTACAAAAGACTGATTTTAAAGTGGGTATGACAGAAACCTTTCAAGACAATCGACTGGGTCATTTAATGTAACATATATATAGTCTTGCAACACATTACTCAAACTCACTGTACTTGCAAGGAGCACAGAACACATGTTACAACCAGATAGTGCCCAAGCTTGCAGTTCAACTTATGAGAACTTAATCATGACCTGTGACTTCATATTTGATCAATGTTATTGCAAAAACATGAAAATGAAACCATGTAAATAGGACACTTCAAGGCACTCTCAACAAGTATAACATGATGAGCTATCTAAAAAAAACCAGTATACACATTTTATTCTTAGGTGGCAACTAAAACTTTATGTGTACTAAAGATGTGGGCAATGTTTGTGAACGTTAAGTATGACACATGCTGTTTGCTTACGACCTGCAAAATGTTTCTGAAGTTCTTTCTTCGTTGAGAGGCTATTAATAGCAACTGCTCGTACATGAAAAATACAATGATTAATGTACAGCTGCAAGCATGCGGGTAAATATGAAACTAAAGTCCTTAATATCATACGAGTGTGTTTCATCGTAAACTTTAACCACTGGATCACTACATTAGTAAAGGATCGCCTAAATTAAACATTTACAGCAATGCTGAGCCTGCATCTCCAAAGTCTCTGTGAATATAAAACAATGTATTGCTATTGCACATTGTAATCTGAAAGTATGTACATGTATGTTTCTGTGTGCATTCTCTGCTATGTAGACATTCACCTTGAGAAACAGTTTTATACCCACATTGCATCATAAGCATTGTATTCTGATGTTGCTATATAGAGAAAGTCTTAGGCATAGGCGTAGGAGCCCAATTTGATTTGGGGGGGCTGTAACGACTTGCGCGAAAAATATAACCAAAATTGTTTGCGCGCTTCGCGCGCGTTCAACATGTTAGCGTGCATATCATATAGACATGCATCGGTTATTACATCGCATGCCAATAACATACAATCATTTGCCGTGTTATTACCCTTCCATATTGATTAGAACTATTGGGGAAGTCATTACAATAATGATGATCATAATAACAAGGGGTTAATCAACGGTCTAGCGTGCGTTACTCACAGGATTAATGCACGATTGGGGGATCATGCAAGCACTGCACGAGGGCAGAGCCCGAGTGCATCCAGCGATAGCATTAACACCCGGAGTGCATTAATCATGTGAGTAACGCACACTAGACCGTTGATTAACCCCGTTCATTCATACACTACCATTTGTGTGGGGGAAAAATCATAAAACAAAACAATTTTTGGTTACATATAACCAAAGATTTATTAAAGTGATGCCCCATAATTTTACCGTGCATTACTCACAGGATTAACCACGGTCAGCTGACCTGAATGGACCAATAGGATTTAGGAATCTTTACTAAGTATGAATGAATATCAGTTTAACCATTGAAAAACACATTGCAAATTATTTTTCTTTCAGTGGGTGCCCGAAAAATTCTCAGCATATTGCCCGAATTTTCACAAAAAATGTTGGTTGGGGGGGCTGCAGCCCCCCCAGCCTCCTACGCCTATGGTCTTAGGAAGATACGCATTATCTTGCTAATTTCTTTACTTATGTAAGCATTAATTTGTCTCATGGTGTTTATTCATATCATTAAATTTGTTGGTAGTTAATTAAACCATTGTAAAGTGACGACAAGGTGACCAGGGGAATAAATTTATCTGTTATCCCAATGCAAAATACTAATGCAAAATTGTCAAAGTGTTGTATACTTGAAGCTGCATACATGTGCAAAGATGTAGCTATGGAGTGTGTTTGTACAAAGAATTATTACCTATGAGACAAAATTCAAAGTCTTTAAAACTGCTTCGAGAGATTTGAATACTAAATTTTTCCGTGGTTAATCATATACTTATTTTGCAGTTTGGATCAAGATGGAGATTTATGTTAAATATACGACAAGGAGGAAATGTTATGATGTGTTGATTCCACAAAACTAGCAAGCACTTAGTATGGATTGTTATATAGCACTGTTGTTATGTCTAAATTCAAAATGAGCATATATAATACTTTTTGATGATCGACTGTTTGACAATCAGCTACCGAAAGGGTCATACATTATTACTGTACATCCTATGAAAAACAATCACGGCACAAATAGTTTCACACAGGTGATCATCAGCCAGAGTATTTTAATAACTACATTTCTGAGAAATCCTCACATCAAGAATTGTTTTTATTTATCCACACTTAGAGTCACATATCCTGCATAGTTGAAATATCAAGATATACCTTTAAGGATTTACATCACTTAATATACATACAGTTACACAGTAGATCTCTGTTTTTATCCAACATTTATTAATTAAGATTAGTGATTTCTATACACAGTTCTGGTTATAATGTTGAAAATTATGAATGTGTAGGAACTGTACAAGGTTTTATTACATTGTTTACAACCTTTGGCAGGGACGAGGGAGTATGCCACTAAAATGTTACCATCATAAAGGGAATATAAAATGAGTGCACATGTTAATGATATATGGAACCTTTGTGTCTTTGGAGAAAGGTCTTAATAAATATTACGATTGCAAACTTGTATAACAATATGGCAGTCCATGTTGCAGATCTCATGAGTTGCAGATCTCATCTCTTCAATGATGGAATGGATCTACATTGAACTTTGATCTCAACCCTTAATGACTACATATGGCTATTTCAAAATTGGTCCTATTATTCTCTACATATCTTGTGGTTTAATGCCTTTTCCCAATAAACTGACAAGCAGAAAATGGCTAAAAACAGTTTTGGGGTATATGACCATTGACGTCATCAATCATCTAGGCACCAGTTTACAGTACATAGTCAGGCACCTACTATACCTATCAAGTTTGAACGTGATTGGACTCACTCTATCACCCGCTAACTCGGTCAATCACTCACACAACACACTTCCTCACATTTCTATTGTGGGATGAAGTACAATATCTCATCTCCCTGTACATTACATGTAGGGAGATGAGATAACAAATAAATATATATATATATATAAATAAGTATGTATATAAACATAAACATATACATATATATATATATATATTCATATATGTGTGTGTTCCTATTGCTGTATGAACGTAATTTGCAAGTTGAAAACAGCTGTGATTGAACACAAATCTTACATGTCATATCTATTGAAACAAGAGCGAAAGGAAATGTTGTTTGTTGATTCTTGGACACTACATACAGCTCTAGCAAGCTGTACTTTTGTTACTTGTTTTCCTGATAGGTCATGAGTAAGTGGGTTAAAAGAAGGAAATACTAGTAATTTCAACAAAGAAGAGCATTTAAATACTTCCTCATCCCCTGTTTCAAGTTGTAAACTGATTCTAAAGACTTTTTAATGGGATAATTTGTTATCAATACTGTTTTTCACTTTCTTAACTATAGGGTTCAAAGAAAATAATAAATGCCCTTTCATGGCCTGAGATATCTGTAGTGTTAGGATACATTAAAAATGTGTATTATTTTGCACTCTTCAAGTTCCAAGAACTTCCCAGAATGAGCCAAAAGTTTTATACAGGTTTTGCTACACTGTACATATTAGTGAGTAACTCCTGTGAAGATGCAAGAAACATCCAGAAAGTGTGTTTCTAGTTTTATAAATCATTCGATGAGACTATTCCAGAAACATCCAAAAGCTGAACTGGTTAAATGTTTGGATCTTCACGCAAGCGAGGAGAGATTAATATCACCTCCAGAAGACCGTCTCGTTGCTTTTCCTGTGTTCAGAAGCCCTTTATAGCCTATTTGCTCGTTGTCACACTCACGACATTATACTACTACAGCAACGGACCTACCCTATTAGAGTTATTACCTATTAACCTGTGAGTGTCACTCAACCTAAGCCTGATTTCTACTGCTGTCCAGTGTTAATAGACAATATGAATATTCAGATATATATTCATCGACGAGTTGTAACATGCTGATTGTAGTGCGCCAGCATGGGTTTGAATAGACGTTAGCCCTCGTCGCAACTTGTCGATGTCAAGTCTTCGCAAGGCGTTACCAGAATATCTACAGACCAACCCCTACCCTGGTCTTTGTAGAAAGGTACTTTTAATTATAACGTATCCTGTATCTAAGTTTAAGTTAAACTAAGTCATTACAGCAACTGATTTTACCTTAACAATTAGAACTGTACAGATTGGTGAAAGAAGGTGATTGAATGAGAATTATGATTGATCGAATCATAAAAAGACGCTATCTGTCCGTTTATTGTCTACCTTGGTACGTAAATTATTTGCACTGCTCTTTCTGTTGCCATTCAGTAACAATATTCACAAAGTCTGAAAGAGTACAGAATACTTTTGAGTAGAAATAGATACATGTGACCCCTGGATCATACCACAGAATTGTTACCATGGTAATAATTCCATGGTTAGTATTAGGTACGCACTCAATACACAGTGTATTGGAATATATGATATGAATGCTTTCAGCATTGCAGCAAAGATATATGGTTGAGATTCATGACAAAAGAAAAGAAAAAGAAAAGTAAAACTACTTAATATATACAAGACATCATGTTTACCAGCAGGCTCTTGACAGTTATATTTCCTTTGACTAAAACCAATGAAGCTTTGTGAACACAACTCTCATTGATTTCTCAGATACTCTGATTAGGTAGTACTCATTTCTGTTACTATGATAACAACTGGATATAATAAAGCATCTATTCAGCAGTAGTATTCACATTTTCTGCGTTGAGTGACCGAGGTGGAAAGGGTTAGAACACATTTCTACCACGTAAGTCATACCCAGGTCTCTTACGAACAACTTTAAAGGTCAGATAAGGTCAGCAGTTTTTGCACCAAATCTGCTTCAACAAGCATTTTACTACCACCCTCAAGATAATTTTTCTTCATATGGAAACATTTATTTGCCTTATTTAACACTTCTCATGTTTTCAGATGTGAACCACTCAGGACCTTTGACCTCCACAAGAAACAAGATAGGATTCTTGTAAATTGTAATCAATAGGGCTAATCTGCCAACTAAGTACATGTCACATGCAAATTGAACCCTTTGAAATAAGTCATTTTATAGTTTTGGCACTTGAGTCGACCTCTGTCAACTTCAAATGACCAGTGGCCTTCACAAAATACACCAAAGGTTCTTGTACTTTATACAGTGGATCTACATGTAATTTACCAACTTCATAAAAGCGCTCCTTTTGAAGTATTCATTCTTTTCTTTTTTTTTCAATTTGAGCAAGCAAATCAGCTCTGCTACCAACCATCCCTTAAACAATTATTATTAATGAATGAGAGTTACATGACATTGTTTATACACTGTGACATATTCTCACAACCTCCTGGCAAAGAAAAAGTCATCTAGTGAAAATCACAGAGGAAATGTCAAATTTTGAGATCATTGGAGATAGCCTGTTGACCCCTTCAGCCAATTTTGTATTTTGTTTGTTGTTGTTGCACGATTTGAGATGACCTATAGACCCCGATGACCTTTAGACCCCATGAAGCTCAGAGGGTGAAAACTGTTAAATGCCATTTGAGTGCAGTGAAAGCAAGGCCTATGAACTCTCTGAAGCAGATTTCACTGTATAGATGACTGTATTTGGTTTTGAATACCTATAAAGCACCAAACTAAACTGAACTAAAGGTGTCACATACACCCCACTGCCACACATACACACACACACACTATCACCTTCGCATAGATTTAAATATTAGCAAGTAACCAAAAATGAGATTGTTTCTACTGACTTGAGCAGTACAATCCTGTCCAAAAATTGATGTGTCCTTAAAGGTTTTCCGATTCTTTAATATCTTACCAAGAACTTTATAAGGCTTCCAAGAACTTTCAAAACCAAGTAACGAAAAAAAAAAGTCAAAATCAACGATGTAAAACCAGGAAATATAATCCATACAAGAACCTGATGCTGGTACAGAGACTCTTGTTGTAGGAAATACTTGATTACAGAAAAGAAAACTTCAAGTGAAATTTGAATCTGTAATAGCCAAATGACAAACTCAAGAGCTCTCCAAACTATGGACGGCCATTACCGCTAAAAACACAAAACACAAAATGAAATTTACGTTAAAAAAATTAAATAAATGAATCAATTCACAGCCAGATCAAAACAAAATTATGAATGCGAAATCAAATATATATTATATAAACAAATGTACTGTTGACAAATCAAACCTTAAACACACCAAAAGTTATGTTTCCAAATTATATTCAATTTTGCAATATATTTAATACTTTTTAAGGTAATTTTGATTTTGCATTTTGTACTTTTTTTGCGGTAATGGCCGCCCATACCAAACCTTTTGAAGGCAATAAATACAGTTATTATTACATAAACGGATACTACTTCACTAACACTTCATTCAAGGGACCTTGAAATGAACTTAAATGGATACCACTTCACTGAAAGTTCATGAAAGGGACCTTGGAATGAACTTTAACAAAATTAATATTATAAATATACTTCTTGTTGAATGTCTGGAACCCAAGAGAAATTTAAAATAAGGCCAATGAAGCAGGAAAGAGACATAAGAATATGATGGTACTGTTCCTGGTGATTAGACTTATGAGTGTTTTTGTTTTGCTTTAGTACGAAAGTTGCACTATTATGTCACACTTGAACTTTACAGCAGAGGAAGCATCAGTACAAACAAGACAAACAAGCATTAGGTTCTTGCCTTAATGTAAACTGCGGCTCTTTTATGGACAGGCCATATGCTCCTGTTTTTGTGTTGACTTTAATAATTTGCTTTGCACTTTTTGTGTTCTTTTTTTCTTGCAGTTAAAGTAGAAACATTACATTGTGTCATGCACTGCCTGTAACCAAATTGGCAAAATGGCCAATTTCAGAATGTTGGTTAGTACAATTTTGGTCTCCCTTAAAGAACAATATGCAGTCACTTTTACTGACCTTGCAAACTTTTGGGGGGAACTTCGGATTGCAAAGTCGGCAATGACTATAATGAGGATCGCAAAGTTGGTAATTTGTCCAACAGTTAGATTTGTCCAACACAGCAACATACAAAAACATTCTGTACTCAAAGCCGAAGACTTTGGGAGACCGTAATTTCTCAGAAAGGTTGCTAGTACTACAATCATAGGGTCTGCACTGTTTATCAAGAAGAACGCATACCAAATCTTACGCAGTACACATCGGGAGTCTTTGCATGCTAAGTTCTTCCATACTGCCCTCATTTACTTTCTAAGAAACATTTCATTACATGTTGTTTTGATTATAATCCTTAGGGGTTCATATAAGATCATTAGCCTTCTGTGTTACTACAACATTAGTAATATAGGGAAACCTTGAAAACTGCCACACCTTGAAAGCTCAAAGGTCATAAATTCAATCCGTGCCACGCCACAGAGGGTACCAAACACGTGACAAAGTTTTACTACCTTAAAATGTTTATGGTCACACTTAAATTTCTTTATTCACTAGTAATGATTGCACAATATATACAGTCTCATTCCAAAATGTTCCAATACAGCCACCATAAAGGGTGTTCCTGTGTGGAATAAAATCACCATCTGTGGATACATATCAGGTGCATTAAAGTGCCCTTCCCCTCCCACCCTAATCCACCGCCACATTCACACATACTTGGTGGAAGTAAGTGACACAATTTTAAATATTCAAAATTTATATTAACATCTTGTTTTTGATTAGTTGGCAATAGTGAGAGGTTATATACGTACACTGTAATTTTATACACATGTAATTTTAAGCACCGTAATATACACTGTTTCATACACTGTAGTTTAGTAGTTTCAAATATCAGCATAATCAGCATAATACACAACATAATACACATAATACACAATAATCAGCATAATAATAATCAGCATAATACACTAGCATAATCTACACTAAAGACAAGATTTCCAACAGATAGGAACTTTATGTTGTATACAGCAAACCTTCTATCTGTGTGATAAATATAATCTTCAATGTTTTCTCCAATTGCATTTACACGATGACAGCATATTCACCATGATTTCTGACGTCTATCAGCTCAATTGAACACGAGGACTTTCAAAGACTTTATATGAGTCCATTCAGATTTATACAACTTATGAATCTGTGTGTACCTTCCTTCGGCATCGATTTTGGAAGATAACATTTTCTTTTGAGAAAACCATTAAACTGTTGTGGTGGTAGTATATAACCATCCTTGAAAACCACACAATTGTTCTTTACTCACTTCCTGCTCACTTCCATTGGTGGAGTATAGAGGCATTGCTTCACCGCAATTATACAGAACTTTCAATGGGTCAATACGTATCATCCTACACATGTCTTTATCAACGTACAGTGTACGAGAGCATGTTTGGCAGGACAAACTAAAATTCCAAACTAAAATAACAAATTTTGAGAGAATTGTAATGCTGTGATACCATCATTTCATTTGCAGACAGACGAGTGGGAAACTCTCGACGAAAACATGGTGGACGAATCGCTACCAGTTAGAGCAGAAAGAACGTTGAGGAATAATTCCACCGTTTCTTCCGCAAGAAATTTGAAATATATTTTCGAAATTGTTGCAGCATTGTTCAAAACAGCAGACTGTCTCGGCTTTTCTCTACGACTTTCCTTAAATATAAAAATGGAATATGTTCTTTATCTACCGCAGAAATAACTTATTGATAATCTTTTCAAAGTCGCAAGGCTGTGACAAGTCTATTCCACTGAATGGTAATATATGCTACCCTGTAACTACGAGGAGGAAAATTGATGACAGGGACAAAGTTTGAGTTTCAAGATTTAATTTGATGACTGTCACCTCAATCTGCCATATCGTTTATCATTAAAAATATTTTAGTAAACGCACTGAATTTTCTGTATCTAGAAGAAATTACATTTGCGATATCTTGGAAACAATTTTGTCATAATCTTGGATTTTTATTTTTTAACATCGCTTTTGTTTTGTTTCAAGACTTACAGCAATATAACTCAGTTAACATTCGGTAAACATTGGAATTTCAGTTTGGCTTTGTGCTAATAACTACGAAAATCGTACAACAAGCTAGATACAAGTATTTAATTGCTATAAAAGAAAATAAATTAAGATCAAATCAACTTTTTCGTCGTCATCGACTCGTCTTAAATTAATAGCGATGCTTCCTTTAGTTCCTTAGTATATTTATTTAGTTTGCCGAGGCTGACGAAAGAGGCGAAATGCCAACCGCTAGGATCAATTAATTTTCAGCC
>KN892886.1:5054-35453 GCA_000934455.1 Apostichopus parvimensis | reverse complement strand
TAGATAGATAGATAGATAGATAGATAGATAGATAGATAGATAGATAGATAGATAGATAGATAGATAGATAGATAGATAATTTATTCAGCCAATTCGCATGAAAATACAAAATGGAAATTGGGTCATTACATGAGCTGTAGAACGGATAAGAAGCGTCAAACATCTCGAAGACAGACATTAAACAGTATTTTATATGCAAATATACGACAGATAAGAAATTCGGAATTCAAAATGTAAGTATAAAATGCGCTCATGAATATAATATACTAAAAATATAAGATGTATGTGAAACATGAAACTATACAAAATATACGTATGCACATAAAGTGATGGAGGAATACCCATGGTATAGAGTGGGGGGGGGGCTATCCCACTAGTCAGGGAAGCCATGCCCCTCCCTCCGTCGGGGAATTTTGCCGATCTCGTCGGGGAAACCGTGTGGGTACGCTGAAATGTGCACCCCGACGAGAGCCTCGTCGGTTTATATATTCCTATATTCGACCTTAAATGTTCGGCGCTTCGCGCGCCTCACATCGTTCATCTTTTCCTGTTGTGTGTTGTTTATTTAACGGTACCGTAAAGTCAGCCTATCCCACCCCATCTTCTTATAAACTAGACAAATAGATATAAGTATTGTAAACCTCTTCAAAATATCCCTGCAAGAGGGATATAATACAATTCCTTCGAGTAGTGTGAACGTACCCCCGAAAAGTAACCACAGAACCTGTCCAATGAGCCTGGTCAGTTTGGAGAACAAATTCCTCATGCGACTGCAAAATGCGTTGGTGCGCTCGTGCGACGAAGATATACCCAGTGCCACAGTAACCTAAGCCTTCATTTTATGTGCGGGTATCAGGAATGTCCGACTCTAGCTTTCTCAGTGGAGGCCGGTCGCTGTAGCTACTTGAAGAGAGGGAAAAATTCAAAAAATGAAAACGTCAAAAATGTAGTTTTTGGTACAGTTCCGCTATAAATCCGTCCGATATGATCACATCCTTACTGGCGCTATAACTGAATCCTCATCTTACAACTCATCTAGCGAAAAATATCGGGATTGGTTGTCCTTTGTTCTAGGCCCTACCCTTTGACCTTCCTGGCATTGTTGGACCTACCAACATCGTTCCCCGGGTCATAGGGCCACACAAGCCTTTGCACCACGACAAGGTGACAACCGTGAGAGAGGGTCCTATACTGATCCTAGATTGTCTCTTGAAAAACCTAGTTTTAAGTTCCTACTCTAATTCTTCACTTTGATTGCCTCGCCATTGGCTCATTTTCTTTGTATCATATTTCAATATGTCGTGTTATTCAAGGTTTTCTCGGGATTGGCGCAAACCAGAGGAACGTTTTTTAAGGAATTGTTACTCTCCAGTGAAGGGGATCTGATCCTGATCTCCCAGATCTCTCCCTGTGGTGTTGTTGCTCAGTATCGGCTCAGAATTTTCGACTGCTCCGGTCTGCATTACAGCACATTTCAGTGGTTACTCAACGAATTTTCTGCCCTTCCAATTTGATTTTCATTGAGGACCTCCAGCAAAATTTCATGTTCATATGCTATCAGCATTCTCCAGAATAAAATTCCTAATACATCATTCTCCTATAGGCTCTCGGGTCCTCTACTGGTTCCCCGCTGTCATTTTCCATAAATGAATTTTCCTATCATAGGCTCCCGGGTCCTCTACTGATTCCCCGCTGTCACTTTTCCATCAATCCATTTCCCTATCATAGGCTCCCGGGTCCTCTACTGATTCCCCGCTGTCATTTTCCATAAATCCATTTTCCCATCATAGACTCCCAAAATGGGTCATGCCCCACCCCAATATTGGCAACCGAGCTAAACAAATCGCCGCCCTTGCCCCACTGTAACATTCCCTAGAATTAGATTTTCTACTTTTAGCTCCTGATTCTCCTACTCATTCTCGCTGTCGATTCTCTTTACATTCCACTGATTTTCCAACCCGCACCGCACCCTACACTTTTCGTCAAGTTATTTTAACTCTACACAGATGTTCCCCGTATTCTGGAACCTCTTGGCCCAAAACGCTAGACTATCATCTGTTTTAGACGACTGTTTCTTATACAATGCTTTCTCGCGTAGGTAGCACTGATATTCGTAGCCCATCAACTCATCTTCTGCCGAGGCGATAGTGGGTTGCTCCTGTGGTCTCGCTGTGAAATACTGCCAAAGAATCGGGAGTGATTCAGAGGTCACGTACAGGATCGTCAAGAACATGATGAATCAGAGAACTTGATAAAATCGCTTGATGAAGTATCATATAGGTGCTGTTCGTTGTAAGTACTGCGTACAGTATGAGCACAGCATGGGTTCACTGCATTTTTATACCAAATGCTTTTCTCCACCAAACTATTATTTCTTCACTTCTTACGAAATAATACCGGCGGAGCAATCCCATTGGATGAAGCTGCCTGCTGCGCGATACACCCAATGTGCGTCTCTTGCGCGCGTGAATGTCTTCGTTGATGCATCGTAGTTGGACGCTCCGCGTCTCCGTGCCTTGGGCCTATATACGAACCCGTGCATTGATGGGCTAGTTAACGCCTAAGCTACATACATTCGATAGTGCAGTGCCTAAGCTTTAGGCCTACTGGAAAAGGATCGTGGTTCCAATTGGTTTCCACATTTATATAATGCGAATGAGAACCAAAGTGGACATGCACGATCACCTTGGGTGCCTCTAGTCGAGAGTGCACTTACCTTCTCCGAGCATCCGGCCTTCGACAAAATCCCAGGAAATTCTTGAATAATAGTAATTTTAGGAACGTTTTCGGGCCTAGCCACTGGTGTCACTGATACTCAGATACTCGTGCATTTATAGCTTTACTTGGCTAAAGCGGTCCACGAATTTGCCTTGATTCCGTACCCGGCATGATCGACTTCGAAGATTTGAATACCAATCACTTCGCAATGATAGTTCCTTGTTTTCCATGCGTAAGGAACTCACGCAGCGTATTAGCGGTAAACGCGCCAATAATGAATTAATTGATTATTCGACCTCTGTACGCGTACGCCACACGCGATTAGTTTTCAAAGCAAACTCTTTAGCACCACGAGGCGCGTCGTGCCTTATTACCATGGGAACAGAGTACAGCTGCAGATGGACTATCGAGCTAGCTTCGATAGACTTTATGACGGTATACACACGGCACAATGGTAAGCGACAGGCATTCGTTAACTAGAAAGGGGACAAAAGGGTTAGAATGATGATTGTGACGATGAAGGAAGTCATTGCCCACTTGATGCGTACGTTAGGGTTAGGGTTAGGAGGAGTTAACCTTGGAACATGTACCTGTCGAATTATGCAAATGATATGACATGCATGCCCAGTAGCTTAGTAGCGTTAGGAAATGTTCGTTTTTAAGGGGCACTAAGCTTAACCCCACATGTCCGAATTGGCTGGTCATTGATACCATCGAATCCTCAGAGTATCTTTGACCGGAAGGAAGGCCCACGGGAGAAGATAGCCAACGACCTGATGATCCGACACACCATTCAGAGACGGAACTCACGTAAATTGGACTACTTTGACGTATAGGCTGCTGTGTCAAAGTCGATGACAGACGAGCGGGGGAGACCCCAAACATCTTGGTTAAAAAATATCACTTAATGTATGTTGATTACCACGGCGACAACTTCAGTCGCGGATCAAGGATTTTGAGAAAGGAGTGGGGGGGGGGGCGAGAGGCGCACACACCGTCGGCCGAAGGCGCGAAGCCACGGCGGGGGGTTTGGGTGTTCTCCCCCAAGAAAAAAATGAATTCTAGATGCGCTTAGATGCGATTTCTCACCATCTGGGAAGCATATTTTCCATATCTTTTTGCTCATTTTTTCGGAGTATTTGACAAAAAATCGTTGGACATCGAAAAATAGGGGGCGTGCGCCGGGTGCGCCCCCCTGGATCCGCGCCTGAATACTCGTGATACTTGGCAGTGTCTTATGAGTGCGTGCAGATAAAAACGCTCATGGCTACAGCAGGCGACAACTTGCCGAGGTGATGGTGATCACTGTAATGGTATTAGCTCGAGGATTATGGTGATAATCGATACCTTCAATGAAAGCAAAAGACTGGACTAAGAAGGTCCTGGCACTTTGTGAAAAATGAAACCAGACCAGCCTGCTCATTATTCCGAAGCAACCTCTAGCGCAGTATGCAGTCATAGTGCCTCAGAATTTCCCGAAACCTAACACTAGGGCCAATGTGCACCTTTTTTCGAGAATTTGCCCTACGGGATAACGCTAACCCTAACCCCTATAAAAACCTAGTCGATAATCCCAATAATGAGTTCAATCAATAGTATACGATACGAACAACCAACGAGGAAACACCTTGTAAAAAGTGCATATCAACCGACAAATTTCTCCATGGGTTGAAAATAATTATGAGCAATTCAGTCAACGAGCCCAAGCTGAGTTGTGAAGAATTTTTCAAACTCTCAACGATATTTTTTACTACCGAATAACCGAACGGATTGAAAACATTCATTATTTCAATTTGTGTAGTTACCCAAATATAGTTAGCCATGTATATAGTTACCAATATATAATTAACCATGTCCAGACAACCATGTTGATGAGGGAGGTCATTGTTGCCGTCGAGTCCTCAGAGTATCTTGGGTCTAGTTACCCATGTGTAGTTGTCAATGCCTAGTCACCCATGTCTGGACATACTGTACATGTCTAGTTATCCATGTCTAGTTACACATGTCTAGAGTAGCCCATGTCTACACAGCCGTGTCTAGTTTTTCATGTCAAGTGTAGTCTATCTAGTTACCTATGTTTAGTAATCTTGCCTAGTATAGTCAGCTGATGTGCACCTTTTACAAGGTGTTTCCTCATTGGCTGTCTGTTTTGTATGAAGTTGATTGAACTCTTTGTTAGGATTATCGATTAGGTTAGGGATAAGCGTTAGCGTTAGCCAGTAAGGGAAATTCTTGTAAAAAGGTGCACATTGGCCCAGTATAGTTACCAATGTCTCGTCACCAATGTCTAGACACCCATCCCAGTAACTTATTCTCGTCACCAATGTTTTGTTACTCATGTCTAGTCACCCATGTTTAGACACCCATGTTTTTTTGTCTTGCTAGGCCTTGTCCTCCCAATTACATGTAGTCATGTCATTACATTATTTCAGTCGTGCAACAGTACTTTCGTACTGGTGACCAAAATATCATGATCATGTTATAGTTCTTTCAATTCAATATCATGGGACAACAATTTCCCAATGAGATGACATGGACATAATCAGGTGTTATATGATACTTTTTATTGGAGCGTGATACCATGATCGTAGTTGAAAGTAGTATAACTCAATATCATGTGGCTATCGTCAAATCAAGCAAAATCAGTTGATTGTTATAAAACTATTTGAAAGGATGGCCCTCGGATGGATATGTCTTCATTGTTTCCGAAATCTGAAATGGACACCAAATCCGGTCTAGCCGTAAGAATCGCCGTCACTACATATATAGTTATAGTATATAGTTTCTGAAGGATATACGTTGTGGATATTAGTGTTTGTGGAGGTTTTAGAAATAATCACGCAGGGTATGTAAGTGTATAATGCCGGCCATTTCCGTGGTCGTAACACAGTGAATCATTCTAATCTGGTAATCCCGTTAAGAGTTACACTCACACATTTCATGCGGCACAAAGTTTGGTCAAATTCGCTGCCGAATGCATTTGGGCATTCTCGTAATTTCCAGAGATCGGGAAATGATGACGTTTTACGATGAAACGCGTGAAGGGAAACAAATGCAGGGGACAGTGAGTGAAACGTAGGATTCCATTTCCAAAGCAGCGTTCACACCGAGCGCCGCGCTGCGTCGCGCCGAACTTTCCAGCGCTGCAAAGTTCGGCGCGCCGCGCCGTGATGTCAGGCTTCAAAACATGGGCGGACCTATACATTGGACCATATATCAAATAGAGGTAGGCAAGCATGTGTCTGTATATACTCTCCTTCGAACTTGCTACTGCCGAGGAGACAGAGTCCCGAAAATCTATGTGTTTCCTCGTATTTAGCTTCGCAATATTAGTTTTAAAAGCATCACGATCACTATGCCCGCTAAAATTAGTCAATTTCACGTCGTCTGTGTGCCCGTACCAATGAGTATCCATTTTGCTATATTTGTATTCTTCAACACCATTCCCACCAATACGCTACGCTATTTATTCTATATGAGTCAATAAATGTGCCTCTGCGATTGGCTGATGGATTTTCGCAGCGCCGCGAAATTTTCACGGCGCTGCAAAAGTTTAAACTTTCTCAACTCCAATTTCACGGCGCGGCGCGGCGCAGCGCGGCGCAGCGCGTCGCGGCGTCTGGTGTGAACAGGTCTTTGTTTTTCCTTATGTTTTACTTTTCACGCCGCGGCGCAGCGCGGCGCTCAGTGTGAACGCTCCTTAAAGGATATCGGTCTGACTCATACCTATCTCACGAAAGTGCGAAATTTTGAAAATGCAGCTACGTAGGTTGAATTCTGGCGATAGAGGACGCAACACGGGTGGTGTCAGGTAGGGGCATGGTAAAAATCGCCATGTGGAATGGACTAATAGGCTAGATAGAGGGGGCGCTGTGTAAGTATGAGATAGGTAGAGGAGTAAAGTGGACTCGGTATCACGTGACATGGCTTGACTTACTTGCACAGGAGCCGTCGCCTCCTTGCCTTCTCAATGCGTCCACCACGGCGTTGCGTACTGCGGCCCGAGCTCTCCGTTCGGCTGTGGCAATCGGGAGCCCGGTGTTCTCACGCACTGGATCAGTCCATCTCTTTGGTGGCCTGCCCCTCAGTCGTTTCCTGATTATGTATGTAATTGTGTGGCGTACATTCATTGTGCTGCGGACATGCTGGTTCGTTAGCCGGTCTCTACGCGTTACTCCAAGGATGACTTTGTGAGGAAATTAATTTCACAAACCGCCAGTCGGCGAATATATTATAAGGACCCATGTCTCGGCTGCATAAGTTAGATAATCGGTAGTATTAGACAGCCGTAATTGAGGTGCTGATGGACTGCATCGGCCAGATTGTGTTTTTCAAGCGGTCAAATGATTTCGATGCTAGGGCAATCTTTCTTCCATCATCTGTCGCACTGTTGGGGACTACCTAACGCTGCCAAGGAACACCAAATCCCCCACATGCTCCCCCTCCCGCCCATCAATGCTAATGGTCTGGTCGTCCGGGAGAGTATCTTGCATTTTAATTCATTGATCTTCATCTCCCATGGTCGGCAATCATGGGAGGTGAGGGGGGGGGGACCCCCAACTGTGAGATTTCTGCATTGATTTTGTATTTTTAACAGAATATTTTTTTTCGGATATGGGTCATGCCCCCCCCCCCTCCCTTTCCCCATGATTGGCAACAGAGCCAAACAAATCGCCGTTCTTGTCCATCCCCCATTTCTTTCAGCCATTTCTGTGATGAAGCTAGTTGCAGGAGCTGAGAGGAGGGTTGTGTCATCAGGTAACTCATGTCAACTGAGAGGCCATCTCCGAAACACAGCTCAATGTCAATGTCCTCCACCACTTCCTTCACGTGACATTCGATTTCTTACAATGCAATTACAGAGGATGCAGAAAATTTTTGCAATTTGGATTTTATTATGGTTTCCCACCTTTTGTAACGCTTTTCATTTACAGTAATTATTCCGCGGTTTGTCTATATCTCTCAGTTAATATATGCATTATGCAAATATTTCCAGATCGACTATGCCATTTCAGTACCAATATCAAACTTCAGAAAATCGACAACATTTCATTGTTCTTCTTTCTCATTTCTGGTGCGAGCACAAGCGACATCGCTGCATCAATTTAATATTTACATGTCCTGTCATTGCAGGGAATCAGATACAGTGAGTGGTAAGGTAATCAAAAGCACTTTCCAACATCGATTCAACAAATAAACTATACGAAGAAACTCTATTCAGTACCAACTTCCTTCCATATTAAATACACATATTGTACCACGACCAGTACTGCTTCATCGCTTTCCTACCAAATGTTCCACTTACAAGTACCTTAATTGTAACATATACAACTGGTCACGCTATACGCAATCGCATTTGCGCTGATATCGATTTTGATGAGCCAAGGACGGATTCACAGTCATCGCTGATGGCATCTTAACAATACCCAATTATTGGAAGTGCATGGTGCTCCTTATACACCTCCCTTGGATTCGATGCTCACACTCGACGCCCACAATCACACTGAAACGCCTTCAACATGACATTTATTGAACACCTTATTCAGGTCTAATCAGGCTTACTCTTCCTACCATCCATAAAACACATATTTTCACCCCATTCCGCACTGTTCTCCATTTCGTACAACTCAAAAAGGTCTTGCACTGTACATTTCCGTTCCACTTTTCAGGTGAGTCCATGCTGTACAATTAGCTTTGTTGTTAGCGCTGGTTTCGCATGGCCAAGAATCTAATGCGGTCGGTATCTGAAGATGGGATCGTTCTTTTTATTCCAATATTTATATACAATATGCTCCTTGATCAACTTCAACCTAATTGAACGTCCAAACTCGGCACACTAATTCGCCTCAAGCAATATCCAACTTCACACGAAGTCGAAGACACTCAATATACTCATTTTCCTTCTATAATATACATACTGTGAACCTCATTTTGTGATGCTGTTCTTCATCATAAAACTATTCATATTGTAGTTCCACTAAAATCCTCCTGTACAGTTTTCAATCCCACTACTTTTTTGGGGAGTCCATGCTGCACGAAATTGCTTTGGGGACTGGTGTCGGTTGTTTGGACATAAAGACAGACTCCGATGTTTTCGGTAGCTGGAAGAACTGTCGCGAGATCTCTTGTATTTCCTGCTGTAGTGCCTGGCCTTGATGTTTGGTGCTAATTCCATCTTGTACCGCTTCTTACGGTCCTCTGTCTCGGATTTACCACTGGTCAGATAAATCTCGTCGACATCTCCGGTCTGTTAGTCGATTCATCACTCTGCTTTGTAGAGGGCGTGGGCGTGTGGCTTAGTGAGTTATCCCTGTACAGTTTCAGCAAATGTTGCGTAAAGTCGATCCTTGAGAGACCAGAGTACTGTTGTAGACTGTCCCATTCATTGTGGGACATATCGGTCTTCCTATCTTGAACGTTCGCACCGTGTATTAGAAATCCGTTGACATTGGCAGCTTGTGCTGAGGAACGTGGAGAATTGTTCCCGCACCGAGGATATGCGCCGTAGCCACCGTTAGTGAGTGCAGGCGGATGGGGGGTCCCATTACTGTTCGATGGATGAACGGCGTCGTCGTTTGTTCTTTGGAAAATGCCTCCATCCACTGGAACGGGTAACGTTATTGATTCTTGGTCTTCAGAAGGGGCGCTCGCTTCACCGGTCGCTTGTTCCTTGTCCGTATCTTGTGGTTCGGCTATGACCACAGATTGATGGAACAGTTTCTTCAACAACTGCAAAAAAAATGAGAGCATAATCTCTGAAATCGTTCGTTATTTTTCAGATCTTTGATTATTATCAAGAGGAACGGAGAATAAGTATAGAATACCCGTTTTTCACGGAGCACAGAAGAAATCTGAGAAGTGAAAAGGCAAAAGCGTGTGGATTATAAATGCGTGCTCGGCGCGGATGAATTGCGTGAATTTGTATTGTTGCACGACTTGAACCATAGAAAAGAACGGCGTACGTTGTTCAACATATATGCTACCAGATGACCACCTATATGACCGTGAAGACCAACCGTGGCGACGTGCTCATTACAACCCAGTGAAGGGCCTTCACTTCACTGAAGGCACATATAGACGAATGCGAGTTGAGATGAGAATCCAAGTAAATTGTCTAGACAAGGTCCGCCCCTAGAGTCTTGCCTGGTTGCGGGATCAGTGGTTTTTGATGTCCTGCAGAAGATTTCAAGATCTACCAAGCCCCATGGAATTCAGACTCACTAAAAACTATACATACAAGGCGATCCGCCCCAAGTGTCTCGCCTGGTTGCGCGATCAGTGACTTTTTCATCGGTTTTCATGCAAATTACCCTACCTAATTACAGAAGCTAGAGCTGAAAATCTAATCAGTTCGAATTCATGAGCATATTTTGCACTGAAAATCTGATAACCTTGAAATCACTCAGTACTGCCTCAATAGGGTTACACTAATTAAACATGCATTTGTTGCACAAACACTATAGGGGACCAGGGGAAGCTGTCCTCAATTCATGTACATACGTTGATCTCTGCTGATCCCAAATGGTCTTCATTTTTTTCCAGGGCCAATCACTGCTCACATGCACCAAGTTTCGTGGAAATGCAACAAACTTAGAAAATTCACATTTTCTGACCTCAAATGACCACCGATGACTTCCTAATGACATTTTTGTTGGAACCAAAAACTGCTTACATGCACCAACTTTCGTTGGAATCTAACAATTTTTAATAATTCGCATGATGCGACCGAAAATGACCTCGGATGACCTGCACGTTTGTCGGGAACAAATTTAGTCCATATCCACCGAGTTTTGTTGGAATCCGACGAACTTGGAAAAATTGTGTGATTTGACCTTCGAGGACCTCAAAATGATCTCCACTAGTCGGTATCAAGTATAGTCCACATCCATCAAATTTCACTTCAATTTCAAATCGGAAAATAGCACAAATTATGCGAATGAGCTGGCAATTTGACCTCCGATGACCACACAATGACCTCCACTTTTTTGACTGAATGTAGTCCACATCCACCAAGTTTCATAAAAATCGGACAAACTTTAGGAAAAACGAATGAATTATGCAAATTAGACTAATTAATTAGCGTATTTCTAGCTGAAAATCTAATCAGTTCAAGAGCACTTGGTTCTGCTAAAATAGGCTGAAGCACGTCAACATAGCCACTCCGGTTCATTAGATATCCTGCAAACGAGCGTCAGTGATTGTTAACATAAATTGTGCAAATTGATTACCCTACCTAATTACACTGGTCGAAGCTGGAAATCTAATCATTTCATGAACCCTTGACTCTCCTACTCCCCACCAAATTTCAGCATGGTAGCATTGACGGTTTTCGAGATATCGCGCTAACGGACAAGTGTGACACACACACACACACGCGCGCGCGTGCACCCACGCACACAGCCGCACACACTAACACACCCACCCGTACGAGAAGGTGACCGCTAAGTCGCCCATTGAACAAGTTCAGGCGAGACAAAAATTAGGCTGTTGGTTATGGAAATCCAACAAAATCAAGTTAATTTCACCTCAAATGACCATCGCCAACGACCTCGTGTTGACTTTCAATCTTCTTGTTCACCATGTTTACCAAGTCTCACGAGAATTTGACAAAGAAAATCAAGGAATTTTAACTTCAACTGAGCTCAGATGACCCTAATTTGACCCCAGTCACAGATACTTAACGCAGCCCCAGCTTCCGATATCGTCCCCCAAAATGTTCACCGTGGTCAATCGAAAAAGCTGGAGTCCACCTTTTACAAGATATAGCATTGTTTGTACTCTTTGTTAGGGTTAGGAATTAGTGGATTAGAGTTATCGTTGGCCAGTAACGAAAATTCATGAGAAAAGGTGCACATGTGTTTACAGGAAGAGCTTGCAAATCATCCCTATCTGATCCACGAGGCTTAGTGGTCTATTCCACGAAAAATATAGTCACTTTACTCCAACCCATTAGGAGTGGGGCAGCTTGAATGCAGGACACAACCTCCCTACCCATGGTTTCAATATCGCTATTTTACGACTCAGATCTTTATGAGTCGCTGAAATTTTGTGGTTAACATGCTCATAGTGGGCAAGTTTGCGAACCTTATTTAGGACTAGAAGGGTTTTCAGTCTGCGGGGATACATAGTGGAAATTGAATTTATCAGATCAATTGACACCAAATCTAAATTTAAGCTAAAAAAATGGTTCAGATTCGGCTGAAATATCAGTCAAGTTTTGAGAAAAATAACCTTGGGCACACTGATATGCGGACTGTGTAGATCAATCCGCGAAAGCAAGGTCAGTTCATTTCCCCGCGATTTACCAACAAAAAAATCGGCCAATTCAGGACAGAATCGGCAAATCCAGGACGTCAGCCTGCAAGGTCCCCAATATCCTAATGGAGCAGCAGGAAATTTAGCATGGGAGGATCATGGTGCCCTGCTATTCTTGGACCAAAAACAGTTTTTTATCAATTCTGCTATGATCTTGGTTGTTGAATACGCAAGTCAAAGAGAGAATATGTTCTCTAATGTGTATTGTTAGGAATTTCCAGATAAATTCGGACAATGTGCCACCCCTCTCCACTCATATTGCCCCCAGAATGACACTCATAGTGCTCATTGAATCACAATTTGGAAGAACAGAGTAGTAACGTCACCCCCTCCCCGTTCAATGTTGAGCGACACGCAAAAATCCCTGTGCTTTTCTCCCAACAACAAATGTTGGATCTAATCTGCGCGATGAAGTAGAACATGTTGGATTAAGCTCTTGCGACTCCCCTAATATGATTGCTGCTGGAGGTTCAACATTGTTGGACCACCTCTCAAAATTCAGGGTCGTCTCGTTATAACAACATTGAACCGGGGAGTGGGGGGTTGGTTCCAACTACTTTTGGCGGGTATTCTATTCGCTATAATACGTGTATCATTACATATTTATTGGAGTGGTCAGTCGGAAACAGGGGACCTGAGAATGACGCAGTTTCTGTTGTTAATACATAGGTCCTGGTGTTCGAGGGTGACTATATCATGTTGCCATGTTGGACATCACACATACTTAAATGCGCATCTATGAAGTCATCACAACAAGAAATGTCGGGTTGAAAAGATGCCCTCTCTAAGCGTTTGGATCTCATCATCGCAAATGACGGGCACCGATTGAGGTATTGAATATTCATGTGCTGAGTGCGAACTTCAGTGGCGCTATTCCACAGACGGTATGCTCCGGATGCAACACAATTATGGTTTACAAGATGGTTTACCAGAACATTATGACGTCAGCAACGGTCATGTGTTCACCAGATATGATACCCGATATTCGTTTTGAAAATCATTACATTGTGGGGGAGGGCTGTTTCTTCCCCGCTGATTTTTTCGCATGAAAATCAATCTGGTAAACCATAATGTAAGATAAGAAGAGTTAGGACATAAGATAGCTTTATACTTTAAATCTTTATGCTTTAAATCAAGGTGTATATTTTGCCCTTGGAGGGTTTCAGAACTTTGTGATTGTCAAAATTCAAGAATCCATTGTTGCTTCAACTTCAAAGTACATCTTTCAATTAGGTGAGAAGGTTGTCCCTTTGCATTTGAGACAAAAGAATGTTCTTGGTTAGACTGTGATTGCTAGTTCATTCAGGTCGGATACCAACAGAGATAAATGTCGTGAGACATTCTAAACCCTAGGAAAGTTTCAACTTAACTTTGCATGAAAGCACTCATCTAGCAATGCGAGATAGTTTTATAAGTTTAAGGATCACACTGTTACTGTAAATCATGATAAGTCAATTCTTAAGTGTTCATTCACTTTGTTTCTTGCAGCACAATTCGTGGAACGTTTGAAAGAAAGCTGCAATTTACTGAGGAAGCTGCAAGGTTCAGCAAATACATATCCGAGAAGCTGACATCAATATTGAAAAACAAAGAAGGCCTTAAAACATTAGTAACATATTATGTTTCCAATGGTTATTGCTTACCATTAAACAGTCTTTAGTTTTATTCAAAATGACAGCATATTGCTGTCACTTACAAGTTAACTTTTCAGAGGAATTTTTCCAGACAGTTCTTTTTTCAAAGTGGGATTAAACCCATATTTATTATTTTGTTTTTAACAGTTATTGTTTACCATTAAATGGTATTTAGTTTTTTATTTAAATTCAGGAAATGAAAAGTATGCTGGTGTCACTTACAACTGAACTTTCAATGGATATCTTCTGGGCAGTTTTTTCTTAAAAGTGGTTTAACCAACACTATTATAGACTGATGTTGATTTTCACCTGGCAAAGTCATCTTTCCACTTTTGCTTCTTCTTGTAAAGAACTAACATTTCTAGTAATCAGTATGTACAAATGCCATTAAACAGTATTCAGATTTTTATTCAAACTCCAGAATAGACAGTATATTGTCGTCACATATGTGTTCCAGTATAAATATGCATTAACAAATACATGCTTTGTAGGTAAATATTGTTTTTTAAGATCTGATTGGTAGCCAATTTAAGAAGTAATTCCCTTCAAAAAGGTTACTGTCTGACTAGCTATTATTATTGTCTGCCTAGCATGCAGAATTGCAGAGTACATAGTTTGGTAATGCTAATTTTTGAATAACTTTTATCCATTCAGCTGAAACTTTTATTTTGATATAATGATTGAAAAAAAACCCTTTATATTGTTCTAACAGATAGAAGTTCCTTTCTTACTTGCCACAGCAATACATGAAATCATTGTTTTCATGAACATATTAAGTTGGTATTTCATAATATATGTATTTTTTTAATTCGTAATATGAAAGTGTTTATTTCAGAAGTTTGCTTTCTTGTTAAAATCCAAATTTATGTTTTCTTTTTCATTGCCCTCAACTTTGCATTATTGTGCAGTACTATAATTTTGCCATTCATGTTTGATCCATTAACTTTTCTTAACTTTTTGGAATAAAATGATATTTTCAGATTTTTGTTAACAGTGATTTTTACTCCATCTGTTGAAAGTTTTCCATCGCCTTTACTTGCTTGTTAAGTGTTGGACCTACATCATGTGCAACTGTAAAAAGTAATTTTAAACCTGTTAAAACTCATCGCCACCTGTTTTGACCAGATAAACTTGTTGACAAAAATTGAACCTGTGGAAAATTCTAGTTAGTAGTTACCAGTTAAAACCTGTTATAACCAGTTAAAACCTTTAATACATGTTCTTTCCTGTTGAAACCTTTTCAATACCAGTTAAGACCTGTTGAAAACAGTTAGAACCAGTTAAAACCTGTTAACACCAGTTAACACCCGTTAATACCCTGTTATTACCTGTCACCAAATACCAGTTGCAACAGGTACCTGTTAAAATCAGTTCAACAGGTATTAACTGGAATTTTTACCTGGGAAACCATCTAACAATGGTCGTTCGCACTTGGGAACCCCCATGTCATTCGCATTTCCTGTGCCTGCCCCTCGAAAACCATACCGCTGGGGGTCCTGCACCACATATCGATATATGGCACCGCGGCCGTTGACACCGTTCCGCCGCAATCTTGCTCCAAAGCACGACACGAGCCCTGACCGCGAAAAAGACCATTCCAATCTGCGTCGGTCACCAAACGGTCTTTGCTGCTGCATTGATACGGCAACGTCACCCAAACTGACATTCCTACCATGCACACTCCCAATTCATTCACGTGCAGTCGAAGAGGAACTTCTGCCTCACCCGTCCAATCGAAATCCTTCTCGCCGCTGACATCTTCCCACGTCGAAACTCCAAAACAACCGAAACCGTTGTTTTGGACGGTCACGTATATTCCCTTCCCTCCAAGTTCGCTCCCGAACGCCTGCACTACACAGTCCGTCAGTGCGGCGTTCACGAGGCTGGTCTGCAATGCTAATAGGCAAGCGATGAGAATTGCGGCAGTCTTCATAGTCGAGGTCGGTGGTCAGCAAATATGTGGAGATGGGTGATGAGCCACTCGATTCCTATGAATAGAACAACATGGAGGAAATTATAGAGAAAGTAGCTGGGTCGGATTCGAAACTTCTTTGATTGTTATGAGTGGAATTCTGATCCAGAAAGCCATAAAATGCGTTGAAATTCTTGCCTCTAGATAAGACATCATGGAGGGTGGTTTACTATGCCAAGTATGGCATCAACCAATTTCGTCACTTCCCAGTTTTGGGCATTACATTACGTCGCCCCTCATGAATAATAATGAGATTGGACAAACTTTCACCACAGCCGTACAGATGACTTTACTCTAATACCACCGTTGCTGAGATACTAACAGTACTTGGAAACTACTCTAAGAACAGTCTACTTATTATTATCCACGACATCATCAATGGAGCACATCTACTCACTATGAGCAACCCCTGTGACAAGTACAGTATGACATCAACCCGTTTTCACCCCCCTCAGTTTGTAGCATTAGGAGGTTGATATAATACACAGGCACTCACACGCACCCACATACACACGCAAGCATGATCGCGTAGATGTTGTGCCTTTGGCAGGGAATAAAAAATAGAGTCTCTAAGAAGAAGAAAAAAACCCAGAAAGCCAAGAGGCTTAGTGATTCCTGATAAGGGAATACTCACAGTACCGCCGATAAGTAACTATACAACTGCGCTTACATTCCCCGCGTAAAAATCGGGAGGAATGGAGTCCACTGCCTCTTTGCTCAAATAGCGCATGGAATTGTGAGTACAATCAGACAATAGGAAATCAGTGGGTCTTCTTACTCACTAGACGCGAGGAACACAAGATCCGACCTGGGCTGTCTTATGGCTACAACTCAATGACAGAACTGCCTTCACCAAGTATGCAACAGAGCCGTGTATACAGACGGCACTGGTAATTTTAACGTGCATATGAAACGACACGAGCCAGTTACGGCTAAAACTGAAAACGTTTACTTAGGCCATGGAGGTAAAACAGATGAAATGGGGGTGTAGGCGGTTGAAATGAAATGGGGGTGTAGGCGGTTTTACACTATCTAACGCAACGTAGTGGCCAAGAACCTGAAGTATTTTTAAGGGAGGGCCCGAGGAACATGAACTTATAGCATGCTCCTCATGGTGAAACATAATTGCACCTTTTAGGTGAATTGAGTGTACTTTTAATAGTAGGAAAGACTAGCGTAGGTTCTTATGACCAACTAGACCGGTTTCTGCTCTCAACTTTTATAAGAGGAGCTTCATCATAGTAATCTGCTGTAATGACTGATACAATAAGGAAAAAATCCGTTGAAACTAGAGAATTGGGTCGAAATAAGTGACCATTGTTGTATATGAATGAAACTTGGTACATGTAGTGAAAATGAGGTGGCGAATATGTTGAAGGTCATTTCAAGCTCATCAGAGGTCATTAAAGGTCAAATTACCAAACATTGTTGTATCCAAATGAAACTTAGGACATGTAGTAAACATAAGTTGGCAAAAATGTGGAAGGTCATTCCAAGGTCATCAGAGGTCAAACTACTAAACATTGTTGTATTTAAATGAAAAATTGGTAGGTGTATCATGAGGTGGCGAAAATGATGAAGGTCATTTCAAGGTCATCAGAGGTCATTAAAGGTCAAGTCACGAAACATTGTTGTATCTGAAAGAAAGTTGGTACATGTAGTAAATATGAGGTGGCGAATATGTTGAAGGTCATTCCAAGGTCATCAAAGGTCATTAAAGGTCAACTTACTAAACATTGTTGTATCTAAATGAAACTTAGTACATGTAGTAAACACATGGTAGCAAAAATGTTGAAGGTCATTCCAAGGTCATCAGAGGTCAAATTACTAAACATTGTTGTATCAAAATAAAAATTGGTAGATGTAGTAAACATGAGGTGGCAAGAATGTTGAAGGTCATTCTAAGGTCATCAGTGGTCGTTGGAAGTTAAATTACTAAACATTGTTGTATCCAAATGAAAATTGGTAGATGCAGTAAACAGGATGTGGCGAAAATGTTGATGGTCATATCAAAGTCATCAGAGGTCATTGTAGGTCAAATTACTGAACATTGTTGTATCTGAAAAACACTTGGTACATGTAGTAAACATGAGGTGGCGAATATGTTGATGGTCATATCAAAGTCATCAGAGGTCAAATTACTAAACATTGTTGTATTTAAATGAAAATTGGTAGATGTAGTAAACATGAGGTGGCGAAAATGTTGAAGGTCATTTCAAGGTCATCAGAGGTCGTTGGAGGTCAAAGTACTAAACATTGTTGTATCTAAATGAAAATTGGTAGATGCAGTAAACAGGATGTGGCGAACATGTTGAAGGTCATTCCAAGGTCATCAGTGGTCATTGAAGGTCAAATTACTAAACATTGCTGTATCTAACTTGGACTCGGTACATGTTATAAACATAAGGTGGCAAAAATGCTGAAGGTTTCATGGTCATTAGACGTCAAGTTACTGGTGTTGGATCCAAATGAATCTTGGTATTTATAGCAATTAAAAAGTGACGAAAAGACAAAAAGGTCATTTCAAGGTCATCAGATGTCATCAAAGGTCGAATCATTGGATCTGCCGGCAGCTACCGAGACGTTTCTGATCGCACCTGTTTCTCCAATAGCTACTGTCTGTAAGCAGTTTGGCAAGTGAGAAGGACACTAAGGCCCAGCTGGGCTAGCCCATTTCCACACATTTGATAACACAAATTCCATCAGGGGTCATTGAAGGTCAAATGAGTGAACATTGTGGTATTAAAATGGGACTCAGTACATATAGTGAACATTGAGTGTCAAACAGTTTGAAGGTCACTCATTGAAAGTATTGTAACCATCCTAACAATAAAATCAAATTTTGAATCTCATGGCAAGGAATCACTGAGCCTTTTGGCTCTTGTTGAAAATATCTCAAAGCCTGATTGGAGCTTTAACGACACTGCACTCAAGGAAAAGATGAACGATTGTTTCAATTTCTTCACCGAATAACGAACCGAGGCCAGGTTATCGTTCGAATATAACATACTATGGAAGACCTTGACGTCTAAATCGGCATCATGAAAATTATTAGGCAATTAATGAATATTTGTCGACCTATTGCGAAAAGTGAGTATCAGGAAGGCAATTCATTCAGCGATCTTCTTCTCTGGGTCTGCAATCTAATTGTCGCCTGAATAAGTGTGAAGTCTTTTACAGGTTAAATTGACCACATCAATAGTTTCAAACCCAACGTTGAACTTGGTTAAAAAGTGATTATCTGTCTGAGAAGATACGACTTTATCTGATGAGTAGATTTCACTGATCCAGTCACCCGGCTTCCCGGTGGCGTAATTTTTTCCCAAGGTGGCAAAGGCCAAGAACCAATCAAATTCTTCCATTTGTGGTGACGGTCCTTTTCGGGAAAACGACTTTTTGAACATTTTTTCTCACTTTTTTCTTCACCACGGGATCGGCGGGACTCGATTCCCTCTAGATAACCATTTCTAGAACTTTCCCTGAACCCTAACCTTGATTTCAAACACATTTTGCAAATTCCTGAAAATCCGATTTGGCCTTTACCATCCTGGGAATAAAAATTAGGCTGCCCGGTGAAGCGTACATTAATAAACAGCTTGGGCTGGTAGCTTATTTGGAATCATTTCATTCATTAAATCACGTATCCACACTATACCCCAATCGATAAAACTACGAAAAACTACGAAAGAGTATTAGACCGTGGGCCAAAGGGCAAAATTCCCTCTAGTTTTTGAGGGAGCTGGTCCACCCCTAAAGGCAACAAGATTACTCAATAAAGTTGTTGCCCATACTGTTGTAGTTCAGAAACCACTCTGTTCCACCAAAAAATAATTGCTCTTCTGCGAGCAAAATGGCGCCTGAAAATAGCGCCCCGAAATCACTAAAAACAGCATAAAACTGAAAATGTTGATACATTTTGTGACTGAAAGTACCATACTTGGGTTTCTTTTACTTTTATTGCATCTAAATACCTCTAGTAATGGATCCTGTTCAAGAAAAGAGGGGCTGCATGTAAGAAATAGCGCCCTCTATCGTTTTCTTTCAAGACCCCTGGTAATTCGGAAACACTGGTTAATGTAAAATTGTCCCATTTCATTTATCGGCTGCATTGCACCATGATTACCCAATGAAATTGTTGCCTATGCCCTTGCAGTTCAGAGACCACTTTGTTCTACCCAAAAAATCGCTCGTTTCTGGAAAAAATGGCGCCTGAAAATAGCGCCCTCAATTTACCCAAAAATACATGAAACTGACAATTCTGGCGCATTATGTGACTGTATCCTATTTCGGTTCCTTTCAAATTTCAATGTATCTAGCTCCAGCCCTAACCCCTGTCCTCGAAGAGAGGGGGCTGAATGTGAGGAGGAGCGCCCTCTATTGTTCTCCCACGACTCCTCAATATCTTGGAACACTGGTTAATGTATTTATTGTCTGACTCCATCCATTGGCTGTAATTGCACTATGATCACTCGATGAAATTGTTGCTAATTGTTACAGTTCAGAAGCCACTTTATCCACCGGAAAAAAATACTCGTTTGCGGAAAAATAGCACCTGAAAATAGCACCCTCGATTCACCCAAAATAGCATGAAACTGACAATTCTGGCGCATTAGGTGACTGAAAGTACCCTATTTTAATTCTCATTCAAATATAATTGTAAGCAATGATGCAGTGTCGTTCTCGAAATACACTCCTGTACGAGTAGGCTCCGCCACGATTATATTTTGACCAAAAAATGAATTGACTTTAAATATATCCAAGCGATATCTCTTTGTAGGGCGTGGGGTGCGGTATGAATATAGAGGAAAAAATGCGGGAGCAGGAAAACATGATTTTAATCGTGCACCGCGCGCACGGAAATGATGGTAGCCCACGAATTGGGGTCTCCACCAGAAAAAGGTTGGGAGCCCCTGGATTAGTCGATTGGTCAATTTTGGGTGAAATCTGGGGCTAGCGGACTGGGAAAAAAGTTGTGGCCTGACCCGACTGCAACGCAACAAAACGCGAAAAAACTAGTCGTCGGGTTTGAGTCGCGTCGGTACAGTGTACGGCAACTTTCGCTTGCGACCCGACTCACTCCCAACATTTTTTTAAGTTTTAGGTAAATCGGGCGTATCAAACATGTGTGATATTCGTCGCACAGTTTAACGGCGTTGTAAGTGAGGTTTGTCATGTCGGGCCAGTGTGCGCCTGACACCGACCCGACTGCAACGCAACTAGAGTTCCATAGCCGATGAGGGAGAATATTGGAATCAGATGACTGTTGTGGAAAGACGAATTGAATTCCCCATGTGGCCACTGAACTAGAAATAGTTCAGTGCATGTGACATGGTGACCTAGAGTTCCAACGTCTGGTCGGCGCAGTGTGTGGCTTACGATTGGCTCTCGACAAGAGTCACCCGCATCGCCGAGTAGTCAGGAGTAGTTTTGTTACGCTGCGGTCGGGTCGGGTCACTGTGCCGTAGACTTAACCTACTACCAATTATGAGTTCGATTGATGTTCTCTCTTCGAGACATAGTTTTCACGAGTCTTCGGTATGTGACCTTAATGCTTTGGTATGACCTTCGATCCAGCCAGAGTCTATAACTACTGTCTAATTATCGCCAGCTTCACTGAGGATGCACTCAAAGTTACACCGGTTATTATTTTCGGGAGCTTTTACCATTGTTGACCTCGAACGACTTCTGAACCCAACTAAAATTGATAAGAACAATTCACATGATCCGTCGCTAACCAAACAATGATGATCATTTCACTTTTCACGTAACACTATTTACCATTTTGCAGTATTTGACATCTGTTGTTCCCAGTTGACCTTGTCTGCACACTCTGCTGGCAGAAACAATATAGATTATCTACTCATCGTGAACAACACATCGTTTCACATGACCTCGTCCTCAGGTAACCTTCTACCGACACTAACAATATTAAATGAGGACTATCTGACTAGAGGCTATTGAGCAACCTATGCTACCCAAGTTGGCCTGCGACTGTCAATCGCGTTGTTGACTTAGTGTACAAGCTAAGGGTCCTCTGTTCAAAGGATACCCACATATAAACGTTGCCTGTAAAACAAAGACTTGAAAATAGGAAGGCTTGGAAGAATGAAAAGAGAAACGTCTCCTTTGTCGTACGGACCATTTCCACATGAACAACAGGCGCGTATCCAGGGGGGGCGTTGGGGGCGCGCGCCCCCCGGGTAAGAAAAAGAGGAGAGAAAAAAAAAGAGAAGAAAAAAGGAAAAAAGAGGGGGAAAAAAGTGGAGGAGGAGAGGAAGGAAGGGAAAAGAAAAAGAAGAAAAAGAAGAAAGAGAGAAAAAGGAGAAAAGGTGGGAGTAGAAGATAAACGCCAAGACAACGGGAAGAGACGGAGGAACAGTGACTTCATTACAGCGCTGATCCCTATTATATACACAGGGTAGCCAGTGACGGATCAAGGATTTCGGAAGGGGCGTGTGCCTCACCCTACCCCTTACACCGACAACTCCTTTTTTGACGTTTCCATTTTTCCTCTCTCACTCATGATCTATATATATACTATATATGGTCTATCATAACGCGTGTGTGTGTATATACGCCTTAAACAATTGTAGAATTGTGCTATGAAACCAACTGTGGCTGGTCTCGAACTCGACCGTGTCGTCGGGGAACATGACGCATTTCGGGAAGGGGGCGACCGCCCCCCCCCCCTTCAGCATATTTTTGTATGATATCGCTAGTAATTTCAAAATAGAAAGTGCTTAGATGCAACTTAAAAGGCCTGGGAAGTGTCATTTCCAGCGATCTGGGAAGCATTTTCGGCCAAAATTTGCTTGTACGCTTCGCGCCAACAAATGGTCCTGGGTAGTGCCATTTCCAGAGATCTGGGAGGCATTTTCGGCCAAAATTTTCTTGTACGCTTCGCGCCAACTTATGGTGGCGCTACGCTTAGATAATTTGCCTACAGGCTTCGCCCCTTCCTTGGCAAATTCCTCGCTACGCGCCTGTTCGAATTTGTAAAGCAAGCAGCAGATATCACATCATATCAGTGAGCATGAAAATGGCGTTCCATGATGAAAAGCCTCAAAACTGTCCGACTTGCCCGAAAAAAATAACCAAAAATTTTCGCGCGCTCCGCCCGCGTTCAACATGTAAATGTCAATTTCATACAAGCAAGTATCGGTTATTACATTGCATGCCATCGTGTACCGTACGGTCCGTGAAATTTGCGCAGTATACTGCGGGATGCTAATGTAAACAACGAAATGTCTTATGTAGATGGAGAAAAAGCATGGAGGTCCAATAATGTCAAAACTCTCTTTTACATTAGTAATGGCGAATTAGGGGCTGCACCCCCCCCCCCCCCCCCCCCCACCCCGCCTCCTACGCCTATGTGTGTAGTGTTCGGTTTCGGAAATATCTGCTATTTTTTCATTTCCTTGAACCAAGTTTTATAATAGCTGTTATAAGAGGTTTTAATATTTGTACACCAAGAAATTAACTGTGTCTGAATTATCGAAAATTTTTGACCAACATTCTTCATCACACTTCCCTCTACTCGTGCAATTTTGACCGATCTGTTAGGGGTTGAAGGAGGTTTTTCTATATTGGTTGTCCACAGATGAAATTTTGTACAACATTATGGTTATGTTTTGAAGTGAGTTTATTCACGAGAAATGTGAATTTTCAAATTCTGAACAAATAATGGGCTTAAAACCTTGAAAAGTGGGGCTGACGGGTAATGTGGTCCGCGACGTAGAATCACCTACAAAAGCAATGATCCACAGGACATGCGATGAGGTCGAACATGATTTGTGACTGGTGACAATCTTTAAAAAAGGGAATGGATGAAAAAAAAACTATTGGGAAATACTTGGTTCTCAGGAAAAAAGTGTACATCTGGTTGGTCATTTTCAAGCCCGAGAAGTGCCATTTCCGGTGATCTGGGTGGTATCAAAACCAGAAATTTTCTTGTACGCTGCGCGCCAACCGATGGTGGCGCTCCGCTTAGACAGTAATTCGCGCCCCCCCCCCCGGGTTAGCAAATCCTGGATACGCCCCTGAACAATATATACTTCTCAGTTTCAGTGATTTTGTCGATGCATACGTGTCGCTTTATATGCAATGTGGTGACGGGAGTCAACGAGTCATATTGGGCATGTTGGTTGTTCGGTTGGGAGACCCCTGTAATGTAATGCACCTCCAAACCGACTTTGTCAGCGTATTATTCAGACAGTGTTTTTTTCTTTTTCCACCACGTCTTGGACATGAAATACACTGATATACATTTATCAATATAGCATATGTAGGTCAATTTTGTCAAAATGATATAGGCCCTACTTAGTCAAAAAGTAAATTGCAGTTTGAGAAAGCTTCTTTCAATTGTGTGTAGGAAATGAACTTTTTATTTTGATTTGTTCGAGAAACATTTTCGATACTGAGGGCAAATTTCAATTTATAAAGAAAATCCATACAACGAATATTCTCATTTCTGATTCGCTTATTAAAAATGAAATACTTCAAATGGAAAATCAAAAAATTGTAGGGATGATTTGTACTAAATTTATATCCAAAACATATATCCTCCCTTGACAGTATGAATTGATTACCAAATATCGCGTGCTCAATATCTAAAATAAAATTAGAGACTACGGGACACTCCCAAAACAGATGCAGAATAGTCTCGTCATGTCGGCCACAGTAATAACAACGAGGATTATGAGTCTTGCCCATTTTAAACAAATAATAGTTTGTGCCAATAATTCGATGGATGAAACGGAACTGTAAATACTGAATTTTACTATTTTTGACAGAATGAAAAGGGGCTTGTAAAATATTATTCCAATGACACTGAGAAATATTTAAGAGGTTATTCCACTTACCCATGGCAACAGGAGGAGTGCTAATTGACTCAACTAGAATATAATAAACATATTTTGAAACTGATGGAACACGCTCAATGATATCCAATACCGAATCCATATTGCCAGCACTTTCATCCTGAATATTCTCTTTCCAAGCATTAGGGATAGCATTGATTAACCCATAAAATATTGTAAATGGACAATAAGTCAAGCCAAATTTGTTCATGAAATCCTCCAATGTTAATGGTCTGTTATTTTGATCCAAAAGATCTTTCACAAATGTTATTCCTTTTTGGCACATGAAATTATAGAAAACAGGTTTATGAATTACCTTAATAAGGGAGTTATTCCAAATGATCTCTTCCCCACCATTAATTTGAAACTTCATAGAGTGAAGCGACCATGCATGACAAACATCTTTTATAAAGGCATTATTCCTAATAATATCTTCGATTTTATAGCTACAACGAAAAATTAGTGATTTTCCATAATTTCGAAGATGGAAATTAAAAAACAACTTCCAGAAACCGCCCTAACTATCTACATAGCGAGTAACCCAAGTGCACTTCAGACTATGAATAAAAGAGGCGATATGTGTGACCTTTAGCCCCCCTGCACTTATATTGCTAACCATAGTGGTTCGACTAGTTTTATCAGGTTTTCCGCTCCAAATGAAACGGAATATAATTTTATCCAAATCTGCAATGAAGCTCTGGGGAGGATTAGGGAGAATCTGGAACAAATCGACTAACCGAGAGAGACCCAAAGTTTTAACTATTGTGACCTTTCCGATAGGGGTAAGGTCTCTCTGAGACCAAATACCAAGTAAACGTTTCAGCCTGGAGAGCTTAGGTGTGAAATTCAACCTAAATAGGTCAGCACTATCATTAGTGAAAATAATCCCCAACATTGAGATGGGTCCCCTAGTCCAAGTCAATCCGAACCTTATTTGCTCAATGTTGTCCCCCTCTCAGATGAAGAACCTAGTGAGAATAGATACGATTTTGTCCTGTTTAATTTTAGCCCTGAAGCATTCTTGAAGATATCAAAAGAATGGATAACTTTCCTTAATGAATTATAACTACCATCCAAAAGGATAGTAGTGTCGTCTGCGTATTGCAGAATTTTGATATTGTTGTTAAACAGGGACATACCTTTTATATTATTATTTCCGTCTGTACAACGAGTAAGGATTAGAGGGCATCCTTGGCGGACCCCCCTGGTGATTTCAAAGTCAACACTTGAATAGCCAATGTTAATGACTCTACCGGTATTATTAGAATGAATAGTTCTAATCAATTGTATAAAGCTATCACCAAAACCGAAGAAACGGAGCGAGGTATAAATAAACCCCCACTCAACGGTATCAAAAGCTTTTTCGAAATCTACCAGGAACATCAACCCATTTTGATTGTATTCAGCACAATTTTCAATAATGTCAAGGACAAAACGAACGTTCTCCCCAATAAAACGGTTTTTCAAAAAACCAGTCTGGTTTGGACTGATAATTTTTTAAAGAACTTTCTGTATTCTGATTGGTTAAATTCGTGCGCAAATTTTATAATCCGTATTTAGGAGGGAGATTGGACGATAATTTTCCATGTAGTCTTATGTTTACCTGGCTTCGAAATTAAAGTTATAATTGAACGACCATGATCAGAAGAGAGAGAAATATTATTGTAAGCATAATTTAATGAGTCTATAACACAATTACCAATTACCGGCCAAAAATGTTTATAAAAGTCGGCTGAAAGACCGTCACTTCCTGGAGATTTACCATTAGTGAGCATATTGAGGGCAGCAATGCATTCAATGGCTGTAAATGGTCCATCACAACATTCAGCTTCTTGAGGCGTAAGGATATTCTGATTGCTAATGACCCTTGTAGAAAAAATGACAGTTGGGTCAATGTCCCTGCTGGTGTACACGGCAGTCTTGTAGTATGAGTACGAGACGCGGGTATGGGTACGGGTACGGGGTACCAGGTGATGAGTACGGGTACGAGTACGGGTACCGAGCAGTGAGTACGGGTACGGGTACTAGGCAACAGCGAAACACGAGTACGGGTACGGTTACCAAAGCATGGGTGTCATAATGTTCCCACCTGGATCATTGGGTTGAAATGTACAATTCACTCACAAAGAATGGAGATAGACATCAATTATAGCGCAAAAGCTACATCTCTAATTTATTGTAAATCTCTACTTCAAAGGTATTAAATATAATCGGACAAGAGTATCAGAAAATACTGCATCTCTCCTCACTAGCTGTAGTCCACCCTCTGCTCAAGTTAATTACTCTCTCCCTCTCACCTTCTTTGTTCTCCCCAACAACTCCTCCCCAACAGGTCTGGACTGACTTGTTATTCCCAAAATAAACCAAATTAAAACAATATTGTCCTTTGTGACCATGTGACGCACCATTCATGGCTCCATGATCTAAACAAGGTTCAGTAATAGACCCAGGTCAAAGGTCACTGGATTGTTACTATGGGCAGTTGTTCATCCTCTGACCACCAAGGAGAAAACTACGGATGCCTTTAGGTGATACACCTTTACAATGGGGTACGGGTATGGGTACGGGTACCAAGACATGAGTACGGGTACGAGTACGGGTACGGGTACCAATTCATTTTCACAGGGGGCAAGAGCAATGATTTCACCCATTCTGCCCATATAGCTAGGGAGCCAATCATGGGCTGGACCCTCTTGACAAAAAAGGACTACGCCTATATGACAGTGGTGGAGGTCTTGAGACCGGTCTCGGTCTCGATACCAGTTTTCTCCCTCCCAACACCACATGATCTCGGTCTCAAAATCCCATAGACTCGCAGAACTTGCTGGTCCCGGACCAAGATCAGCAATTTTCCACCACAATAAATATTTTCATTCCACTGCAAAATTGTATTTCAGATGAAACTCAGTGTTACATGTGGCAGAATCATTTATTGTAATTGGGGGAAAAAATATAGAGTGACTACATGCACTCCGCACACTCTCACACTATTAGAGTGGCTACATTAACTGACTGAGGTGGCCTGTTCAGAACTGGTCAGTTCTTGTTTTATTCAATAGGGATATGATTATACAATCCTGTATCATCAAATTGTTTCGAAAGAATCTCCCAACTTCGAACCAACCCCTAATGTTTCATCCAGCACATCAAACTGGCCCCATGGAGTTTGTTGATTGTTCCTAGTTGGCCCCCTTGATTGTTGAGATACCACCACTCCTTTTAGGTGGATGATTTTTGGAATTATTTAGAGAACTTACCAGATTTGTTGTTGAAGAAGCTCCCAAACTGTTGTCTGAAAGGTAAGCTTGCACCGACAGGACCGAATTTGTACTGATAGATGATTGCGACCGCTGCTTGCTAGTGCTTGCTACTGCTGCTGGTCGGATCAGGTGTGGGTTGAGGTGTGCTACATAAAGTGTATCCCAGAAATAGCATCGTCCACACAATTCAGTGCGTCATAATAGATATTTCCGGCTTAAATCGTGTGACGAGCTGTAGCGTGGGTGTGCCACCCACTCACTGGCACATTATCACGGTGACTTCATTGTAACTGGAATATGTAATAGGTGCCAACGAACAAAACACTCCAGAAGGCTGAATCACTAAGCCGTCCTCAGCGAAGGCCTTGATGGAAGGAAGTGTAGAGTGACCCTGAAAAATGTCACATATACCACGGTGACGGTGTATGAAGTATAATACCAGGGTATACATTATTTTGTTCGGATGATAATTGAAAACAATGGATAGCATCCCGCATTGAATTTGAATAATGGTTCCGCTAAAATGGGGACTCGAACCTCAGCCGATTGTCGAGAAGTGCATGAAGCTCAGTCACACTCACAATCAATCGAAATATTTTCCAAAGAACAGGATTGAACCGATACGTACGGCCTGTTCCCGAAAACACCGAGGTTGATGAGTAATTAGGCTACTCTGCGTTTTGAATATTCTCACTGACACTCCTTTAATTATCACAATAAATCAGCAACAACACGAGTGATGTTCATTTAAATGCTAACTTATAAACGTAGATAGTAGATAAACAGGATAGAATATTTAGAAACAAAAGACAAAAGGAAGCAACAGAACAGAGCACAGGTAACGCATTTAATGCATTCAATATGATATGCAGTCTTGTTTGTAAACATTCAGTTGGTGTGTAACAAGAGTCAGACCATAACTAGAAAGAATTAAGTTCGAACAAGTTCTCACAGCAAGACAATTCACTTTCCTTTGAATTTTCATCTCATATCCACCAGACGTCTTCAGCAAGTGATGGATTTGTAGACGTTAGTCTAGTGGCGAAATGCTGATTTTGGGGTGGAGGTGGAAATTGCGTTCCCACGAATTTTATTGACGGCTTGAGAAGCAAAGACTCGAAAAAGGCAGACAACTTAACACAAAAAAACTGAATTTGTGAAAACCTCGCGATATTCAGACACAACGAAATTTCTTCGCAAAATGAAATATCTCCGTACAAAGTCTAATCCCTATCCTAACTCCACAGACTATGCCTAAATACTTGAAACCGATTCCCTTCCAAGTAACAAGGTTAGCCTATCCTAAAATCTAAATTGCGTACCATTCCAGGTGCAGATTCGAGCAGATTTAGCTCTGCGTTGGCTCTGCGTTGGTCCCAATAGTGCGTGTACCGAGACGCGTACGTCCGGAGATAAGCGGAAAAAGGCCTCTCTGAGGGGAAATTGATGGCGCTATATCGCTATAACAAGTATAAGTCATCGTGCATCAGTGTTGAGGGGGCCCCTCTTGCTCCGCGTTGTTTCAGATAGTATGTGTACGGAGACGTGTGTCAATATTGCAAGTGACGCGTACGCACCTGAAATGAGCGAAAAAAGCCTTTCTAAAGGGAAATTCAGTCAGCGTGCATCAGTGCAGCGGGGGCCCACTTTGGACGGGGTCCCGGCTCAGCACGGTCCGAGCGCATAGGAGTTACGCCACTGAGGTGGTCTCTACCCCCAGGTTGTCAGGGTCTCTGATCCTGAATAAACCATTGCCAAAAACCATGGCTCTTACTTGAATTGTGCTGTTTCTCGCTCTATTTTACAAGTACAGGGTACATAATCAATTATGATATCTATCCAAAGGTTTTCAGGAACATTCCTCCGCCGCAAAACAGAGGATATGGTTGATGGACAGGCAAAGGTCATCCCAGTCCAACGATATAACGGGCCCAAGGAACCCACAATGCCAGACAGTGGATCTGGCATGGGCGCAGTGTCTTGTCATTGCGTGTACTAGCCTATCCAGCAGTTACTCTCAACCGGGCGAATTGTTTGCAGTTGAGTTTTCCAAAGAAAGTTAAATCTGGAGAGAACGCCCTTGAAATCAATGGTTCCATCAGTGACTGCACGATCAAGGGAACAACCCGCTACGGAAGCAGTGTACCGTCTTCATTGCTTTGAAACCAGCGGACCCAGATACTACGCTAACAGCGATGGTTGAAGCCTAACAACTCACCAATGCTTGCGGGCAAGCAGTAACGGTATTTACCAAGGATTAACAACTGTACAGAGTTGCAGTAGCCTATTACCCCTTCAGATGCCGATTGAACTGGATCAGTCCACTCCGCTCCGAGTGAAGCTATCTTGAGTTAGGTGAACCCCACAGCTGTGGGTTTACCAGGATCAATTCACCGATTTTATTCCACGGCTAGGCGGCATGCACCCTTTAATGCGTTTTGTTGGATGTGTAGGGTCTAAATGACTAACAGTGGTCTCGAGGACGCTATGAAGTCAAGTTTTGGTGAGGTGCAAAAAATGCTTTTAGGGAAAAGGTTCCCTCGTAATGTTCGGGCACTGCGCATTGTCACTGAAAAAGTTTTGACCGCTATTCTTGATGATATACAGGGGCGTATCCAGGATTTTCCAATAGGGGGGGGGGG